>JACXGK010007314.1:0-25709 GCA_016801125.1 Novumbra hubbsi | reverse complement strand
AATGCCCAACACCGCATACCGCTGTTACAGGAAGAGGTCAGAGTGAATGCCCAACACCGCATACCGCTGTTACAGGAAGAGGTCAGAGTGAATGCCCAACACCGCATACCGCTGTTACAGGAAGAGGTCAGATTTAAGGTGATGATCTAGGGGGGGTATATTAATTAATAAGAAGGTCTACGCATCGCCTAGCGCTTTGATTGACAGGGTGGGGGCTCCACGCAAGACATCCAATCCGTCCTGGGAGACTCCCACATTGGAGCTCCCACCCCCCCACAGACAGAAACGTGCCCTGCATCCTCGACCAATGAACTGCATGTGGACTGTAGACGGCACAAAAAACAGAGCCTAACGTTTCGCTTTAAAACAGATTAATAAAATATAGGAAAGGAAACCAGCTGGGTGAACTAACAGTGAACGTACACACAGCATGAACACACTGTAGTATCAGCAGGCCCCTCTCTGGACAGGTTGTCTTAGTGTTTGGTATGAGCCACTCCGTCCACCTTGGCCAGTGCTGTTAGATCAAAGCCGGGAGGTTTGTTGATGGGCCATTTAGCACAGCAATCATCATTAGGGCCAGCATCATTAAATAAACGCCCACTTTAATGTGCCTCATATTGCTCTCTGAAAGATTCACCCCACGGTAAGCCCCCCCCAACCCTGTGTTCTGGATTCTGGATAATCTACAGTTTTCATTCTAAAAGAATATGGAGGCAGAATGTTGTTTCTGCTCCCACCAGGATGCCCACAGAGCACGCACGTTCCAACGCATGTTTTCACGTACGTTCCCAGGCACGCATACTCACACACGGTTTAACGGCGTAGTAAAGTCAAGAAAAGCCACACAGCTAAACAGCGACCTCTAGAGACCAAGATTGGGCGAATGACATCACATGAAAGCTCAACAAAGACAGAAAGGTGATTCTACATACTAGCGATAACAGACGAGAGAACAACATCAGGGAAAGCGAAGACAAAGGAAACAGTAAAGGAAACCGAGCGAGGTGAGGGGTGTACTTACATCCTGAAACAAGCGCTTGTCCTGGGCCAGGCGTTTGGAGGCCAGGGTCTTGGTGACGTGGTAGAAGGTGAGCAGAGCCCTGTGCTGACCAAGCCCATCCTGACCCTTCACAGAATCCAGCAAGACGGGGATCAGCTCAGGCCACTGCCGTGGACAGTCCAGACGGGCCACCTTGGCTATCAACACCGCTATCTGAGTGGCTATCTGTTAGCAAAGGAAGCAAACAACAGGTAAGCATTAGCAACATGGGTTTTACAGTAATGACCCAGCCACAGGGACGGTCAGTCACAAAAAAACATAAGGGCTGAAGGTATTAAATGAATGATTAAT
The DNA here is from genome assembly GCA_016801125.1 of Novumbra hubbsi. Classification (NCBI taxonomy): domain Eukaryota; kingdom Metazoa; phylum Chordata; class Actinopteri; order Esociformes; family Umbridae; genus Novumbra; species Novumbra hubbsi. Next base: position 24,355 of record JACXGK010007314.1, on the reverse strand, counting down.
GGAGTTCTTGAAATTAGATTTATGTCAATATGTTTTAACAAACTTTCCATGTAGATAAAAGCTACATTATGATTAGTAAAAAGTTAGATAACTATATAATAATGAATTACTATGGACTTTGGATTTATTCAATAGTTTCTGTTTCACTGTAATAACTTCAGTTAAATTACCATGTTTGGAAAATACTCTACAGGTAAACAACAACCCGCCAAAACAAATTCACAACTGGCATTCTCAAATGTAAACACACAAGTTTTACAGAAACAATTTTAAATGATGTTAAGTAATAAATATATATTATAAAATCATAATAAAAACCCATAACTGACTCCCACAACTACATAACATTACTAGTTTCTAACTTAAAAAATTAAGTTTGACACTTGTTACATGCCAGTTAGAGGTTACTAGGCTTGGGGGGAAAATGCATACATTAGAAGCATTTCTAGAAGCACTGTCCAGGGTAATAAATTGACAAAAATGTCAATGTCAGAAGATATATATTTTTAGATATAACAACCCTTTTCTTATTGATCACAAGTCCCTGATTGTATCCAACATGGTTTTGTGATTCCAATGAGAAATATAACCAACTTTTCGTTCATCTGTAACTAAGCACAGAATTACCACCAGTTGCTGATATAATTGTAAAGATCTACCTTTACATAGATGGAATAAAATAATGGTGGATGTATATCCCTTTAAATAGATGGAAAAACAGAATGGTGGATGTATATCCCTTTACGTGGATGTATATCCCTTTACATAGATGGAATAACATACTGGTGGATGTATATCCCATTACATAGATGGAATAACATACTGGTGGATGTATATCCCATTACATAGATGGAATAACATAATGGTGGATGTATATCCCTTTACATAGATGGAATAACATAATGGTGGATGTATATCCCTTTACATAGATGGAATAACATAATGGTGGACAGGACAGGACTGACATTAGAGATTTTGATGACCCAGCAAAAGTTGTGTGTTGGAGTCTTTAATTAGGTTTTACACTCAGATGCGGTAACCAGAACAATAAATAAATTAAACTCCAGGTAATTCTTTTCGAATCTTTCTAATCCCCAAGCTTTGCAAACTTGAAGACACTGGTCCTAGCCATTCTCTTACGCCTATATATTTGCAACCTCAAAAGTAGTGCTACATAGGCCAAGGTAAAAAATTATAATATTTTGTCTATAACCATCAAGTGTAAAATGTAGTGTAAAGTCCATTCATTCAAAAAAAATGTACAATGGCATGCAATTAACACATACAGCTATGGGAAAAACCTTTGAGAGCACAGCATTTTTTCTTTCATTTCCAATAAACCTGAAAAGGAAAGCTTTTAGAGAGGAACAGAAGGGTTGCAAATTGAGCACTTCTATTCCTCACTAAACTTTTCATTTTGTTTCCAAAGAAGTTGAAAGAATGTTGCAGTGTTGAAGTTATTTTCCAGACCTGTATTATATGCAATAAAGGTATTAAAAAGGAACATGGTCATTAATTTCTAAGGCCCTGTCACAGGGTTGTCAGGCCCCATCACACAGAACGGTGACAGGGGCTAATGTGACAGGAGCTGATGTGACAGGGCCTGACAATCGGCCATTTTAACTGCTATTGCTCAGCCTGTTAGCAAGCTAGACTCAAAACATTAGCATGCAAGCAAGGAATTTCAGTAACTTTTTCAGATATGTTTCGGTTTTACAACAATTGTACTATATTCTGGGATATTTTATCGTGACAGTGACTGACCCTTTAGCTCATCCTCTTAAATAAAAGCAAAAAAGTTTAATTTTGTTTAATATTTCCAAAATAAAGTGTATTTTACCCATTTCTTGTGCATATTATTGCTGGATTACCGCTTTGTAAAACGGCCAGAAAGAAATATAAATGCAAGTTTCAGTGATCACTGTATCACTTAATGTGTTTAGACAATTTAGACCCCAAAAGCCCAAGCCAATGTATTTGACATTGTAAACTATTAAAGTATTGATTCTTTCAATGACAATTTTATATCCATAAGGATATAAGATTGATTATTTCAGTAATGATAATAAGTACAATAACTATACTAAGAGGTATGGTTAAATAGTTTTTATTTACAATAATACAGTTACTGTAGCTAGCTGAAATATGGTGGACAGCCCACAAATGGGTATTGTTACTAATTAGGCTATTTTCCTTCTTTAGAGAGGACATTATGTTTTCAAGCCTCAGTAATGCACAATCATTGAGTAATATACTGAGTTAGGCCACTGTCGGTGTCCAATAAAACCCATGAAAAGGCATACTGACTTGCTCATGACTTCCAGGAATGGCCACAGGATTGCAAGTTTTTATTGACAGTATACCGCCCGAAATGCGGACTCAACAAAACGCTGAAACACTGGTGGGTGTTTTTTGATACAACCCTATCGGCAAATATACATGACCAAACCCATTTTTGCCCACACACGATCAATTAAAACAGCCCAATGAACTCCCTCATTGGGCAATGTTGCATGGCCAACACTATGCTATGGGTTGACTAAAAAGCCTTTAGCTTTGGTTGCAATTACAGTTACATAATCTTTTCTACCACTATGCAGCCACTAAACGAATTGCATTGAAAATATATAACTAGGATAAGAATAAATGTCTTCATTATTCTAAAATAAATGTCCTTATCTTGCAGAACGCTCTACTGAAAACATCTTAAGATATGGGTGCATTCCAACTCGTTATAAGGTAAAAAGTAAGATAAAACACTGCAAAGACAGCCAGTGTTAAGTTTCAACAACACTCATGGAAAGATACATCATTGCAGTTTAGTGGTGCTTATGCGAATTTTGACTACAACAAGCAACTAGCAAAAAAGAAAAGCCAAGACTAAATGATGGAGCTAAGCATTGTGGTCTCATCCATATTCAATATCTCACCAAGACCCAACTAACTTGATCCAATTAGCAGCCGTTTGACAATGAAAGTAATCTGTAACCACACAACCGCCACAGCACTGACTTTGAAGATGGCTAAACAGTTTATTCCTATAAGTAAAGACGTGTTCACAGAGAAACGGATGGTGTCCGTTGAGAAATGCTGTGTGCTTGGCAAAACCCGATGAGCTGCATTATGCATCAGTCGAAGCTAAAGCGACGGGAGAAAAAGGAGAACGAACGAGATGCAAGATAGCGAGCGAGTACCCTCTTAATTCTGGATGTTTGCGGGCATGGTTGGGCTGGGGGTGGCACCACCAGCCCTCTCTCACCCCCTCACCCCCTCACTCTGAGGTACTTGGCGATGATGTCAGAGGGCAAGGTTACTCAACCCAGCCCCAGAGGAAGTTAATTAACGCTGCAGTGAACATCCACAAGACGGTGCCAGATAACAACATCAACGTCCTCTCCAGGGCACTGACAGGGAGAGGTGAGACACTTTGGGTCAGGAATGGCATATTAGGCCTTCGTAAAAGTGGCAGAGACAAAACAGCCTGTGTTAAAGAGCAGATCCAAATGACCATATTGAAAAGGCGTCTGGAAGCGCTCGACTTAGGGGTTGGGACAACAGGGACCAGGCATTGGCTGAAAGCAGATGGCAAAACGAGCGACAGACCTGGTTGATTGGCTCGTTGAAATTTGTTATAAGTCCGGCTCGAAGGGATGTCTTCTCTTCCTCTGACAGGGCACTGCAGACAGACAGAAACAGACAGACAGGTTAGCTGACAATAGGTACATCAACAAGGACATGCAAACATCTTTCTTTTCCACACTCAAGAATACTTTCTGAATCAGTTCACGGTCACTAGAACCTCTCACTCCATTCTGACTGAATTAGTTGAGACCCTAATACGCCAAGGTCATTCTCGCATATTTGTGCAATTTCAGGCAAATATCAGCATCTGCTTCTGAAGTTAGAAGAAGTCCGGTCAGTTAGACTGACCCATCTACTATTGCGTTTCCACCAGCTAGGTATGAGAAGAGGCAGGGCATTAACAATTGGGTGGCATTGCGGTGGCGTGATGGTGCCTGCCATCTTGAAATCACAGCCAGCTCATAACCATAACCTTCGGTTTCAAATCTCATTTCCCCAAAGAAAGAGGCCGACATAAAAAAGGGAAAAAGGGTCCTCCAATGAACCAACTGTACTGGATGGGAGTGAGAGACAGCGAGAGGAAGAGAGAGACAGCGAGAGGGAGAGAGAGACAGCGAGAGGGAGAGAGAGACAGCGAGAGGGAGAGACAGCGTGAGGGAGAGACAGGCAGGCAGAGACAGGCAGAGGGGGAGAGACAGGCAGAGGGGGAGAGACAGGCAGAGGGGGAGAGACAGGCAGAGGGGGAGAGACAGGCAGAGGGGGAGAGACAGGCAGAGAGAAAAGAAAACCCATAATCAAAAGTTTCAAAAACCTCTGAGATAATGAAAAGCTGTCAATACGATTAGCCGAAAACAAAGAGAGCTGTAGACTGGAAGCTCACTATATAACAGCCTGCCACAAGATGAGGGAGCACGCATGACAATAAAGTGTTGTTTCAGGCCTTTGACGGCGCTGCTCTATATTATGATTGGCCAAGTTAGAGGGGAGGACAGGAAATAGAGGAAGAATCGGTGAGAACGTTCAGAGACCGATGGAGGGGGTGGAGGCACTGGAGGAGAAAACGGGATTTAATGAAGTAGCGAGGGAGAGAGATGAGGGTTTTCTGGAGTCTCATTGTGGACAGAGAGAAAGGGGGGGTATAAGATGACAACGAGAGAAAAGGCTAGAAGGAAAGAGGAAAAAAAACTGTGGAGGCTATGAGGAGAATGATACTTCCTAGGATCCATTCTGAACGGGGGAACGGAACAGGTGGGTGTATGTCACGCAGCACGTGGAGCCACACCAGACCAACGGAGAGGATGGCAGCAGAGAGACCCACAGCAGTGACCGTGTCCACATGTGAAGAGAACAATTAGCAACAATTACTGCGTCCAGATGTGCACAGCTGGTAGCCTTCTAGTCAAATCCGGAACTCAAGCTAACCAGGTGAGACATCTGGGGCTCCGCCCGTTGAGCAAAGGCCCTTGATCTGATTGGCTCAATAACAGCTGATCCCCTGGCGGCAGCCCAATCTCTATCGAGCCTGAATTCCGCCATTGCCGTTTTGAAGGCGTTAATAGACCAGAACGGAGGCAAATAACTGAATGTGACTGGTGTGATGCTCTCTTCTCTGCTCAAATTAAGTTGAAACAGGCCAAACCATGGTCTGTCAGACCACAATGGCTTCACTATTGACAATGGCTAGTGTCCATTGTTGTTAAATACCAATACTGAAGTAGTACTGTCCCCTCGTAGAAGTTGGTAAAACAGTCCTGCAGGTAGTTGCCATAGCAAATTAGAGAGATTTCTGTAGGCACCAGCCCAAAGCATTGGTTTGTAGCAAGTAGAGATTCCAGAAACCCTGATTGACATACTAACAAACAATCCAGAACCTACAAAAGAAACCTTAAAAAGGAGAGGTAAAAAGAAAATGAAGGTTGGTAAAACATCATAGCAGGCTTTCTGAGAGGCAGGTTTTTTAAGGGACAGTGTGAGATTTGAAGAATAAATGTGCCAGTAGACTTCCAGCATAAGCTTGAGGAACAACCTCAACCTTCCTTCAAATGAACATGAAAGAGAAGATGAGAGGCAAGACAAGATGAGAGGCAAGAGAAGATGAGAGGCAAGAGAAGACGAGAAGAGGGAAGAAAGAATTAACACTTACTGCGGAGCCACTCTTCTCCAGTATCTGTCGACGCCATTTTTGAAGTACAGCACAGCCAGCCACCGAACGTGCACATCCAACATGTGGTTGTTGAAGATATTCTACAAGACAGAAGGCAGAGCGAATTTAAACGCATGTTCATTTGCTTGACAACCATCGGGTGAACCACGCAGGTGCAATGGCACATCCCTGGGTTGAGGCCCCTCTCTGCATGATAGGACAACGGTGGGCAGGTGATTGTAACCGCTATGTGGAAACGAGCGGGGGCCGGGGAAAGCAGAAAGAACGAGTACTGTTACACCATTGTCACAAATGATTGATAACAACATGTATATAATGCAATATGTTTAGTTCCCTGTTGTCCTTTGTTATTAATATTATAAAATGTTTATGTTCTAGCTATTATTTTGCTCAAACTTTGTGACTGTACTTTGACAATATGTAGTCATGTGCGTCATGCCAATAAAGTGAATTGAATTGAGTAACAGAGAAAGAGAAGAGAGGGAGAGAGAAAAGAGGGAGAGAGAAGAGGGAGAGAAGAGAGTGAGAAGAGAGAGAAGAGAGTATGGCACAGACCTTGGTCTCATGAATAAACACAAGCACCGGAGGCGGGTCTGGGGAAAGTGTAGGTGCACGGGAGAGGAGCATGCTGGGAGCTCGCAGTCTGGAGCGGGCACCGGGCCAGACTGGCACAATCACAGAGTGCTTTTGCAAACACACACACACACGGTTCTGACAGGGGGAAAACCGAGCGGCAAATGGGTGTGGAGTTCTTGGAACCACAGGGATGAGGGTAACAACAACGTTGGGTTATCAAACCGGTCGGAACCACGGAGACTCTGGGCCCCGGCAGGAGTTACAGGCATGGAGTGACAGAGAGCCTGCCAGCGGTCTGCCTCGGCGGGGTGGCTAGAGTCCGGACAGCTACCTACTTCACCAAGGTGCTGGATATCTAACAGATAGAGATCAGCAAAGACAGTCTACAGGAAACTGGCCAGGGAGTGTTAGGCCAGGGGAGAATATGCCCCTTTGTAGATGACATCCCAGCAGACAGTCAGAGACAGACACTAGGCTGTACCGCTTTGATGGTGTGACAGAGACAGCGTGGGGGCTGGACTGGGGCATAGACGGTCGCTCGACATTAATTCAGTTTTATTGTTGTTATTGTTGTACAACCTCCAGCTCTTAAAATGGTTAGGATGAAGATCAAATATCCATGTGTTTAAATATGCTGGAAAAGACAACGATTGTCATGGGGCTTTCCATCTACTTCACATGACTGTAGTTTGTTTTTCTACCTGAAAAAAAAAATGCTTTCCCACCAACCAGACCATCCTATCCTTCCTAACTTTTTGCAATTTACTTTTAAATCTGAGAAATATCCTAAAGATACATTCAACAAAGTAGCATGTACTTTACCACAACCTAAATGATCAACCTAACCTAAATGATCAAAACCAGGTCAAAATGATTTAACAGTACAGGCTGATGAAGACGAAAAAGAAATCTGTATAGACAGAAGCCATCCTTTATATTAACAAATATAGTATTATTAATTACTAGAGATAAACGCAATTGCAACCTCTGGGTTTAGCGTATTTATCAGTTGGGCTACAAGGGAAAATGATTATTACTAATAGCACTAGTAATTCCAATACTGTATAGGCTATAAGAAATGACAGATAACATACATAATTATAAAATAATTAATATCTTATTGGCCTAATTCTGGAGATGAATATTATAATTAACTTTTCGGCAAAAAGTTATTTTTAAGAGGTAATAATATTAATATGGAGTTGGCCACTCCTTTGCAGCTATAATACCCACCACTGTTCTGGAAAGTTTTTCTACATAATTTTGGAGTGTCTCTCTGGAAATGTTGTGACAATTTAGCCTTAAGAGCTTTTGTGATGTCAGGCACTGATGTTGGACGAAAAAGTTGGCCTCGCAATGGCTGTTCAAATTCATCCTAAAAATGTTCAGTTGGATTAATGTCCATTCTAGTTCCTCCACATCTACCTTGTCAAACCATGTCTTAATGTACACTTTGTACACAGGGGCACAGTCATACTGTAACAGGAAAGGATTTTCACCAAACTGTTGCCACAAAAATGGAAGCCCCCAAATGTCTAAAACATCTTTGTATTCCGTAGCATTAAGATTACCCTTCACAGAAACCATGGAGCCTAGCCCAAACCCAGAAACACAGCCCCAGACCATTATCCCCCTACACCAAACTTTACAGTAGACACTATGCATTCTGGTAGGTATCCAGGAACATGTTTCCAATGCTTCACAGTCCAGTGGCGGCGTACTTTACACCACTACAGCTGACGCTTGGCATGTTAACATGAGGCTTGTGTACAGCTGCTCAGTCATGGAAACCCATTTTGTGAAGTTCCTTATCACGGCCAATGTTCCAAAGGTTCCAGACGCAGTATGGGACTCTGTAGTGAGTGATGCAACAGATAAGTGATTTTTACGCTCTACGATTTGTCAGTCTGCGTGGTTAGGCTTTGTGGCAGGACTCCTAGATGGTTCCACTTTACAAGAACAGCTCTTACAGCTGACCAGGGCAGATCTAGTAGGGCAAAAATGACAAACTGACATGTGGCAAAAGGGGGATTCTCTGACAGTGCCACGTTTAAATTCACTGAGCCCTTTAGTATGACCCAGTCTCCGGCCAATGTTTGTCAATGGTGATTTCATGGCTATGGAATGCACCTGAAGGCAGAGGGTGAGATTGAAACACCTAAACTAAATTTCCAGGGGCGTCAACATATTTTGGGCTTTTATGGAATACGGTTGGGAACGTTTGAGCTTTATATTCAAACATGTTTGCATAGTACACGTTTACATGTTTGTGTAATAAATCCATATATATTTTTCAAGATTTCATAGTTGTATGTTCTACTCTTTAGTCTTAATACGGATTTTCTGTTGTTCTCCTTCAAAAAGTAGATGAAGCAGATGTGGGAGAACAACTCAAGTGCAGATCAGCAAGAAACACACTTGGTGAGCAGTGTTTCGGTGGCAGATATGTACTTGTCAGAAACACACTTGGTGAGCAGTGTTTCGGTGGCAGATATGTGCTTGTCAGAAACACACTTGGTGAGCAGTGTTTCGGTGGCAGATATGTGCTTGTCAGAAACACACTTGGTGAGCAGTGTTTCGGTGGCAGATATGTGCTTGTCAGAAACACACTTGGTGAGCAGTGTTTCGGTGGCAGATATGTACTTGCAGTTCTCTAAATAAATTGTAACGGAATTGATTTAATTTCATCAGGCAGGCACAGGCTACTTTGTAAATAACATTTAATTGAGATGGGTTTTGTAAAGCCTCTTTATCAACAGTACCAGCAGACAGTTATCACATTAGCATAATTGCTAATGGCTATACAAAGTGGGAGGCAAACGAGCAACACACAAACTTTTGAAGGAAAGTATGAATCACTGATGCAGTTTGTTCACATCCTATAGGCCAAACTATAAGACGAGAACGAACTGATGATACAGAACACGTGGCAAATCTTAATAATCCATGTTTGCTTTGCAGCAAGGAAGTGTGGCTGAAACCAAAATGTTAAAATGCTAACATTGACTAATCATTTCTCAATCATTTTGGTGCAAATGTCAAATAAATGTCAACAATCCTTTCACCCATGTACCAGCCTCCGGATTACAGTTAGTGAAAATCCCATAAATCAAGGTATTTCTATTTTGGCCTGGTTCCATATGGAATTCGCTTTAAGCTGACAAGATTGTAGAATGTTGGGTACTTTAGGCTGTATCCTAACCTCCATTGTATAAGGATTAGGGGTTCAATCTTAACTCATGGAACTATTCAAGGCTTCATATAAAATAAGCTCCAGAAACATGCGTGTGCAGACGCGTGTTAGACCTACCAGCAGTACAGAATAGAAGCCCGGCTGGGTCTCCCATTGTCGTAGCTGCTCTTCAGCGGGCTTCAGTAAAGCTGTATCCTGACTGGTGGCCTGGGTCAGGGCCTGTAACACCACCGAGCTGGCACTATCCATGTCCATATCTGGCCACACCTGGTGAGGTGGAGGGTAGAGAAACAGAAAAACAGCATTCATTACTTTTTATGTTTTAGAATATTAAAAGGTTCTAAAACCTCTTTAGTTAAAGCCGCCAATCCAGTTGGGAGATAAAGGCAGTTGAATGTTATCACCACTTTTTTATATCCAGCACAATTTGACCTCCCAGTCCACCCAGTGAAGCTGAAAATGTTTCCCCGTATTATTGATATCCCCACATTTGGGGATCAGAGTATCAACCTGTCATTCTGGCTTTTTCATTAATCTGCTGCAGGAATGTATGGCCAATTGGCTCATTAGTTGTTTGGGACATTTACAGTCATGTTCAAAAGTTTGAAGTCACTTAGAAATGTAATTGTCCTTGAAATATAAATATGTATATTTTTTTTGTCCATTTAAATAACATCAAATTTATCTGAAATACAGGGAAAACACTAAAAAGTAAATGTAGTAAATTACTATTATAGCTGAAAAAGACTGATTTACAATGGAACATCTACATAGGGAATACCAAGGCCAATTATCAGCAATCTGTGTTCCAAAGGTAGTTTGTGTTTGCTAAACCAAGAAAAAAAAATCATTATCATTAGAAGACTACTTTGCAATTATATTAGCACAGCAGAAAACGGTTCTGCTCATTAAAAAAGCAATAAAACTGGCCTACAATTGAGTATCTGAAGCATTAGCAATTGTGGAATCAATTACAAGCTCAAAATAACCAGTAGCCAAATTGTCAAACTCTTCAGGAAATTCACATTCTGATAAATGAAGGCTATTCCATATGTAAAAAACACCAAAAAACTGGAGATCCTCACAGAAGAGCGGAGACTGGCTCTAATCAGAATGGAAACAGGAGTGGGAGGTGCCAGTGCACAGCTGAGCAAGAAGACAAATACATTAGTGTCTAGCGTATAACAGATGCCTCACAGGTCCTCAACTGGCAGGTCCATTAAGTACCCGCAAAACACACTAGTCTTAAAGTCAACAATGAAAGCGACTCCAGGATGCTGGCCTTCTAGGCAGTAATGCAGACAAGTTGTATTTTTGTGGGATCTTTTTGTGGGAAAATATAAAAACACATTTACCCATTTTGATGAAAAGCAATGGACTGCATTTGAATCAATGCGGCCACACTACAGCGGAGATAGCAGATCAGCCCGTTGGACCATCCAAGCAACATGCTGTTGCCATCTTGGTTGAAAAATTATAATATCAGTAGTATTTAGTTGTACAGTTTTGATGGGCTCCAGACCAGAACCAAAGGTTGCTTAGCAATCAGATACCAACATCTATGGGTAAAAAAAAAAAATCCCAATAAATGTGATTGGAGGAAAGCTGTTATGGTAATCTAATCAGTATCAAATTCGCTGTTCCCTTCAAGTTCATAAATTACAGAATTTTCATATTTGAAGACTGAAGAAAGGCCAGACTCTTGATTATGACATTTAGAAAATGGAGTGGAACAAAACGAAAGAGACAGAGTCATCGACCTGATTTTGAGCCAGTTAAGAAAGGCTGGAAATTTGAACCTACTTTTTGGGCTCTTGACCACACCATTAGCTAAGTATTTGTCTTCAAAAACTGTCTCAGGCAAATTTATTAACATTCTTACAAAAACATTTCCAAATGTTCCAACTGCTGCCTTGCCAGAACTCCAAAGCAGGTACAGGACAGTCAAAGAGATGAGATGTGTACTCCGATAAACACTAGGCTTCTAGTATCACTGCTCTCTTAGCTAGGATTGAAACACACTATATTTTTCTTTCTTCTAATAAGAATTGTGTTCATTTAAAATCAGAACAGAAGACAAGAATGCTTTGAATATACACGTGATATGCCATTGACCCTACTATCAGCACAGAGCCAGATAGAGAGACAGAAATAGCATCACTTTCCCATTGCATTTTTAATGTAGGAATATGCAAATGAGTAACCTGCAGAAACCACAGACGCCAGACATCCCACCTGCTCGAGACACAGCCTGAACCTACAAAAGGTGCTGACATCCCTGTACCTGACTCACCTCCCCCCCTTCATCCCTGTCCCCCAGCCTGGTTCCTCCCTCCCTTGTTAATAACACATTGTCCAGAGGTAGAAGCACTCAAACAGGCTAGCATGTTAGAACCAATGACGCAGGCAGGCACAGCGTCATAAAGCGGCGTGCAGAGACACACCTGGTCCCCAAGGCGGCAGCCCCCCTGCCACAACAAAGGCAAAATCCTACTCTCTGCTACACTGAGGAACATTGTTCTATCCTAGAGTCACAACTCCCACCTGACAGTTCAACAGCTGCCTGCCTGATGCATTTCAAAGGGAGACCGAATCAGAAAATCGACACTGTTCTCTAATGATGATCAGAACGAAGAACTAACAAAGAAACTCCCTAAAGATACCGGCTCTGCAACTCAACCTATACCGCATGACTTTCAATTCTTCCACTGCGCTGACAGAAATGCCAGACTTTTTCCATCACAAATGTAATTATATGTGCCATCTCAGAACGGGCAGATGTGGTTAACAAGGCCAAAAAAAGGAGATACCAGACACACAAAACAGGTAAGACCTGATGACTAGACAGGAGGTATGTGACTATGTAAAGGGGAAATGTGGAATTGATAAACACATTTGTTTACCATTACATTAACACACACACGATGCTCTTTCACACATTTCCACCACATGCACAAACTCTTACAGAGTGTCTGGAACTGAATAAAAGCCAATTGTGTCCACCACAATGGGGACCACATAACTACATGGACAGAGACGGACAAAGAGACGGAAAGAGCAAAGCTCAGCCGAGCCAAAAGATACCCTTTCATTGTGTTAAACAGCTTTGCTAGACTGCCATCTAGAGGCATGAAGCAAATAGAAACCACTTCAGTATTTTAGGTCCTGTGCGCAGGAGGAGCTGCCTCGTTAAATCAAGCTCTAGCGCCCCGTTGTGGCATATCAGCTCAGCCAAAGGTTCTTGACCGGTGAACGTGTTCTCCTCCAATGCGTGCCAGCGAAAACCTCCTGGGTGTGGGCACAGCATGCCAAAAATCAGGACAGCTCGGCAAGATGTGCACCAACAGACATATATTGATCATATTTCCTGCACCTGTTGTGGAGTTGTTGCTATGGGTGTTTAGAAGGCAATGGGAGATCCAGAAACATCAATCAATCAAACATTTATGACACAGATGATGCCAACGGTGCCGTCTCAAAAGACAGCAGGAATTAAATGTTAAATATGCCTGTCTGTAATACTCCATGATGAGACTGCATTCACAAACTAAATGCATTTCTTTGTTTGTTTTTTACATTGAATGTTTGGAAAAATATATATTATTGCCTTTATTTATATCAAAATAACTTTGAAATTGAATGCACACTGTGTGTAATTTTAATTAAATTAAAACATTACATTTTTTGAATTATATGCAAATAAGACAAGATGCATCAATTTTGCCTTGCCTGCCAAAAGCTAAAATAAGATAAACACGTTTGTTATTATTTTCTGTCTAACAACAGTACTACCATGTATGGAAATGGGCCAGTATAGATGCTTCTTTCCAAAGATTCTCAAAAACGTGATCCAAAAATGTCTGTAAAAGCGTAAAGAGTAGGCCTACATCTTAAAAGAGCAAAATGTGGCGAACGCACAAGCTTCTGATACCAAGATACATGGAGAGCACATTATCTATAACATTCACAACCATAATGGATGTTAAGGATATTTATCAATCACATTCACAACGGGTGTTACGGATATCGATTACATTGACAGCTATAATGGATGTTACAGATATCCTAACCGTAAACAAGGACTGAGACACTTAACATTAGATCTCATCTTTTGTATATCAAATGTACGGTACATAATGTCAGAACTTAGGTTCTGCACTTCAATGCAGCCTTCACTAACATACATGCTGTAGCTTTCCCCATTCTTCTAACTAAGAGGATAGCTTTTCCCATCCTTTTAGCTAACAGGATAGCTTTTCCCAGTGTTCTCTAATCTAAGTCAAGGAAATCCTGGGAATTTACAGAACTGTTTTGTCTTAACAATGCTAAGACATTGAGGATTATAGAAAACACTTAGGTAATGTCATGTAAGCAAGCCAAACATGTGAGTGAAAAGGATCACTTCACATTTCCATATCAAACACCCAAATACAATTTACAGAGTCAACATCTCAGATGACTAAATTAGAGGTACAGTGACAACGTTGTTTTAAACAGTATGTCATTCTACAATGAAGTCACCACAAAACACCTGGATCCAGTCATGACTACCTGATGACCTTTTCTCTGAACTACCTTGTGATTCACCCGCCGAGTATAACGAACATTGGCACTTGGGTCAACTATTTTCATAACTGCATCCACAATGCACATGAACAACGTAGACTTATGTTTGGATTTAGTCTTGTGTCTGTCTGTAGGACTAACAATGTTTCAATCTTCTCCCAACTGTTCACTCAAGATATGCTTTTCAAATTTCAAAAGAACTTGTTTAAACATTTAAAAGTTGCAGCCTATGTCAAAGAATTACTGGTAAACGAGGAATGACCTTTCTGTTTTGGCTGATTCCAACAGGTGCAATGTTTCACAGGGTTAAATAAGTTCAAAAGCTACCCAACTAGGTCAATCCTAGATGTTACTTTTATATGCTTATTTGGGAGTGTAACTGCCCATGCAACAGGAAAAGAAAACCACACAGAAGACAAGAAAGTAGTGCTACAACCATTTCTTATCTGAAGAACTGAAGGCAACAGTCAAAATAAACATTAGTGTTGATGCACTGACACCCACACAGAGAATCTGCAAAGTGCCAAACGAACAGTTCTACATGAGACTGCTGACTCTCACACCAACTGGACTAATGACTGGATACGGTATAGTTTAACATTTCTATACATGACTCGTAGCATGACGGGTCATGTATCTTGCATGACCTGCGTGATTATTTCAGGCACCATAGCTGTGTGGAAGAACCTGCTTTTACATTGTATTCCCCATCCATTTTCATACGCATGCTTCTGGTAAATCCCTGAGGGATACTGTGGTTTTAACTGCAGGAGTGTGATTACACAAACGTGCTCTGGAGACAAATACATTAGAGTATAGAAAACAATACTTTGCCTTTGTAAATAATGATGTCAGAAATATAAACGTTTCCTTTTTAAATAACTTAGCTAAAAGTATTAGCAAGGAGTATCATTGTGACTCCCGTTGGTTACATTAGCAGAACGGTCAACATGAAGTAACTAGTGCCAATAGAAAATGGATATGACTAAACCACGTTTTAGCTCGTTGTCTTTGGAAAATCAAAATCAGTGATTTGGCATATACGACCTCCACATGCCTAGCACTAGCCTGGAATACCTTTACAACATTCAAATGACAAGCTTCATAATTTTGGGATTTGGGCTCAAAATATGGATGAGGTTCTCTGCGTAACTACAAAACAATCTGTTAACCAGCCATATTCATAACTATCTTCCAACGTTAAGTAGGGTCGTTGGCTACCTAGGCTAACGTTGGCTACGGCGTTAGATAACCTAAGAAAATGTCGAACGTAGAAGTTATTTTACTAAATTATTCGTGTGAGACAAATATGTTAGCAAGGCCGTTGGTTACACTTAGTTTACTTCCTAGTTAAGATGTCAGAGGACATAAACATTAACAATCACATCTACTGCTGGACAGAAACGTGCCTGTCAACTTGCTAACCCTTTAGCCCGATCAGATAGCACTGTGTTCATATAAAATGCACATATTGTTAAATCGATCTGTGAAGGCTTTCATTTAAGAATGACACGCTTTCGCAAAAAGTAATGACACATTCAGACTTACCCTATAAATTATACCTTGTTAGAAAAATTGAAACTTGACTAAGCTTGTGTCAGCTGTTCTACAAACGCACACGCCGTCGCTCAGAAAGGCGCGATACACATCAATCAAGACGCATTTTGATGACGTAATATTATTTTGCAAGCCATATGATTTAGCTACTATGCGCATTATGCATAATCCTTACTATTAGTTGGATCCTATGTTACTAGAATTCAGAGCTTTGGGAAGACGTGCATAATCCTCTTCACTATAAGACTGAGGAAATTATTTACTTGGAAGTGTTTACTATGTACGCTTTTCTTCATTCAGAAGTACACCAAAATGTTGAAAAATCTGGCAAAATGAATAAACCACAATGCCAGAATAAACAAACCACAATGCTAGACATTTAATAAAGTGGGGTGTATTCATTTGGCAAAAAACGAAATGTTTAGTTTCATCTTTTTATCAACAGATGTAAACCAAACAAAACAAAAATTAACTGGATAAAAAAAATATTTTCTATGGTCCTTCCACGTTCTGGTAAAGGCTACGCTAATCTATTGCGGCACATGGTTGATCTTTCATTACGCTACTAGCTGATAACCAGAACCAGGTATTGGAACCCCATGGATGATTCAAAATGGTAGTCATCATCAACTGGGATTTCTTAATCTCATCAACATCAGTCTAAGGCCCTCACACATTGACACATAAAACTTCATGGTTGAAAGGGCACGGTGGGAAAAATAAGAATTGCTTTGCGCAGGTGCTTGTGAGGAAAGCTAGACGCAACACACTCCCAATTGATTGGAAATTGATGAGATGTGACAGGGCAAAGTAGACAGCCTTCAAGCACCTGCCCTCGCCATCTTTGTTTGGGGAATGCCCACTGAGACCAGATGCAGGTTTGACTGTCATCGTAAGTACCCTCGCGAAAATTCCCAAAAGTTGCCCACTCTGCCAAAAACGTATCTTGGGAATAGGACCGGCACTTAGATGGCAATCAAAACGGCATCCCATTCCAATGGGAATTCCCTCAGGGAAGGGTTAGGGTGATTGCGGACTTGGGTCATGTTAGATAAAGCAAACACTGGGTTTAATACAGGTAGTTTAACCGTTTTGTTATCTCAAACATTTCATTTGGCATTATTTCTATCTCGGATTCAGGAAAAGGGGGAGACTTAAGAAATGGGAAAATAACTCCTTTAGTAGATGGGTATTTTTCTCTGCCTACATCTTTGATTCGTGCCAAGATAAATACTTTGTTAATATCTATCTGGTAATGTAAGCAGTATTGCCTTCACGTGGTCTTCAACAATGTTAAATAAATCCATTTGAATTAACAAACAATGGCTACAATTCCCCTGCTCTATCCCTCAGCTTCTGATAAAAATGGGGAATGCAATGTCCTCTTGTCAACCGTTTTATTATTTCATATTATGGATTTCTTTTTTTATATATTGACGAAAAGGAAGTGGAACTATACGTTCAACAAGGCTTAGATGTCCATCAAAAAAAAAAACAATCACACTTACAGTACCAGAGATCCCATGGGATCTAAACACAGCAAATGTATTGCTTAAAACTGATAGACATTAGAGTACAATGATCTGAATTCAAAACACTGTTTTCCTGGAAAAGACGGGAAAGAAATGTAATGGATTGCAATAAATCCATGACCCACATAATTGGGAAGCAAAAAGTAAAATTAAAATGTTACTGACTTAAAACTGTGTAATTAAATACATAATTTATTCAGGGTGGAATGATATTGATCAAAACAGTCAAAAACATTTCTTAATAATGCAAGTAATTGGGTTTAGCCATACTAAAACCTGCCATCTGCTGTTCCCTGGGCAGTACTGGACCAATCCATAATGCCTATGAACATCAGCATTTTACAACAACCGAAATAGGAAAAAAACCTATGAAATAGTATTGTGATATAAATGTTGCTGGTTCTTGTAGATTTTTTTTGCTTGAATGCAAACCTTAAAATACGTGAGGCCGGTAAAGTCCTGTCGTGGTACTTGGCTCAAAGAATCCTTGTGGGTGAGCACCTCTATAGTGAGATGTAGTATCCCTCTCATTCTTTGGTCTCCGCCTCCATAAGTTGTCGAATTGACCAATAAGCAAACGGCGGACTCCAAACGCCAGCTGTGCTCCCCTATTATAGTGCACTGCTCCGTGTTTGACCCGTCTCACTGGCCCGTCACTCCGCTCCCTCCTCACTGCCGGGGCAACCCGTCGCCCTCGGGCCGGCCCCAGTCCCAGCGCCACACGTGTAGCATGTGGTCGTAGAAGGAGCAGCTGGCCATCAGGCAGGACACGGAAGGCCCCTCCTCCGTGGGGTCGGGACGGGGGGACGCACCAGCCGCAGGGCTGGAGGGTAGTGGGGAGCAACTCTCGGGTATGTAATGTCCCGCGTCGTCCTCCAAGGAGGTGTCGAAGCTGGCAGTGGGAGACTCGTACTGGATCCTTAGGTGTCCCCCTTTATGGCCCTGCGTGGGGCCATGGGTCGGCTCTGTGGTCTCCGGAGGGGGACCGGCCTCATCTAGGGGAAGCTGGGCCCAGTCGGCCCCGTAGGCCAGGGAGTTATGGAGGATGTAGGAGGCCAGAACCGAGCAGGAGCCACCGCCGCCCTCTAGAGAACCAGGTGGCAAACCACATAGCATCCCCTGGGTTACATTTGTAATGGGAAAACAACATGTATTTTCTGACCAATTTGGAGAGGCTCCAACCCACCTCAGCGAGTTAGATCAGTTTGTTCCTTGTGAATGTTCACCCAACGCTTTTTAGGCCAAAAGGGGGTTAGGGTGTAATGGGGACCACGTCCCGGCCAGTCACTCACCCAGAGCTTGCTGGCAGTGAAGGATGTGGAAGTCGTTGTGCATGCAGGCGGCCAACAGCAAGTGCTGATTGGTGGGATGCCACTTCAGTCTCCAAACTCCGCCCCCCAGAGCGCTCTCACTGAGAGGCTGACGCATGTTCCTTTCATCCCAGAGGAGCACCTGCTCATCATAGCTACAGGACAACAGAGGGTTCACATTCTGTATCCCAAATAACACACTACTTTTACCTGAGCCCAGTTATTGCCTACCGGAGATCGGCACAAATGTAAAATCCCAACCATAAATGTATCCACCATGATGTGTAATTTTTTCTCTTTATGTGCTAGTTTATATCAATGCTCACTTACCTGCCTGTGGCAAGAATGCGCTCCCGATGAGGGCTACTGTGTATACTGCATACGCCCATCGAGTGCCTTCAACATGGGGAGAAGCCACTTTAGCGTGGTCATATGAGAAACATTTGTAGCGCACCGACTGACTTTGCGATTAGAACTGCGCTAACCGGCCTCATTGTTTTCTACTGCTTTACAGCTTCTATTGGGTTTCTTGAAAGGCGCTTTGAATCCCATTTTATTTCTCCATCACCTCTTGCTGGTGAAAGTGGGAGAGGACGGATCCATCCTAAGATCCCAGCCCTTCAGCAAGCAGTCATCCCCGCCTGACAGGTGGATTCCATCCGGACCACGGCACAAAAGGCAGACGCATACATTAAAATGACCGGTAGACCGGACGTCACCGATGGAACTTGTTACGGATGAGTGAAATGAAATAAAATGATACATAAAAACAAAGAAGATATTTGGATCATCGGCCAGCTCTTGTTGCATGATAACCAATATTATCTTTTAAAGACCAACTGACCCACCGTCATCACACAGGGAGGTATAAAACACAGGCAAGCAGGCCAAACAGAAAACAGGCTGGTTTGCGGGGTAAACCACACAGCGTGTATAAGACAGAGATGTTCGGAGAGACATTGTTGTTACCAGAGTAGACAAGCTGAGTATCCCAGTAGGAGAAGGCTGCTATCCAGGCTTCAAAGTCATGGGCCTTCCACTGGGATAGGGCCATCAGACTGCCTTCCCCCAGGGACAAGATGTTGACGCAGCCTGCTGAGTCACTGGACACGACACGCACATCGCTGCTGCAGAGGGGAGAGGACGCTATGAAACCCGGACGGCCGCAAACAATCACATCAGAGGCTCTGCACAGCAAACAATGACATCATGCCTTGCTTTTCCTGTGGTAATGACGCCAACTGATACAATAGCAGTGTGTATTATGACGCAAAAACAAGCCCTAACGGGGAACAGTAGTTATCCAAGCTGTGTGTGTGTGTGTGTGTGTTTAGCTACTAAATCTACCACGCAGCTTTCATTAGCTGCATCTCAAAAAAAGCCATGGTCCTCACCTATCAGCACGGCCAGTAGACCAGTCCAGCGAGAGGGCCAACCTATCCGGTCCTAGTTCCAAACCATTCACAGTCTTCAGAACACAGGAACGGTCCTACTGGAGAAACATTGCCATAAGCGGGAGGCCCCAAAGCTAGGGTTGTAAAACTCCCTGGGTTTTCAGAAATCCTGAACGAAACAGTACAGGTGTCTACGTACCACATAGCTGGGATATCTGGACAAACATATCGAAATGCAACCCTGGCCCAAACACAGTAGGATAACTGGTTCCCGGACTGTGTCTGTATCTCACCTGACTGTCAGTGAGTCTGTGAAGTTGAACCTCTCCAGAGGCTGTGGCCATGCCCAACAGAGGCCTGTCTGACACTGGCACATGGCACCTGAAAATACACGAATGTCGACAAAGGCAGAATCAAGGGTTGGTGGATGATCTCCACTACAAGAGGGTTTAGGTACAGGACAATGCCTTGTAGTTAACCAGATCAAACTGGAAGAAAATGTACACGCAACCCTTTAGGTAACATTACCATTTTAGATCTAATATAGCGGGTGTGTCAATCCGTTGCAGCTCATTGAGGGGAGGACACATTGGCCCTTGTTGACGAAACTGGAACAGGTACAGTCGACCAATCCGGGAGGCCGCCTCTTTTGACCCCTGATGATAGTACATTGACAGAACTGTCTGACCCCCTCATACTGGAGTCTCAAGCAGTATAAATGCTACCAGGTTAACATCGTGTGTACCGTATTTTAAAGTGATTGTGTATCCTAAGTCTTACCGCTTCGGGACCCTTTTGTAATTGATATGTTCCACACGCCAGAATATTGTACCACTGAGGGATCGGGCACCACTCCACTGTGTCGGCACTCAACTCCGTGTCGAACACCTGTAAATTGCGGGTCTTTGACTTCCAAGCCATCGCAACTCGTTCTGCATATTACTTTGACACAGCACCGGTGAAATCTGGAAATATGGCACCGGCGAAATATATACCATGAGAAAATAATCGCCATCAATAAAATGAAAATGTACATTTTTCATTAAATCAATATTATGTTAAAACCATGCTATGTTCCTTACTGGGAACTGCTGGTTGTAGTACTTTACATGCAACAAGCTAGCTAGTATTTTGCTGTAGTTTAGATCCGTTAGATTGAACTGGCGCACATACTTGATTACAGGTAAAACAAGTCCTGGCTACAATTTACCCATTTACTTAACCCTGTTGCCTATCTGGCAACAGGCGCTTCGAAAGACAAAGTTTAAAATGCAGTATTTTAAATGAATACGAAAGGACATGATATCACAACACATTATTTTTCTTTACAAATATACAGAAACTCGTAAAAAAAAGAGCAAAAGTTAAAAGAAACATACATGTGAAGCAGCAGCAAGCCTAGAAAACACTTCCTGATTGACCCTTCTACGTCACCGACTGCGGGTTATATTCAGAATCGAAACGTTCCATGATGTTAGCACTGCACTGGCAACGCCACAGCCTGGTCATCGTCTCTTGTCCGCAACAACACGAATTATGGATGGAAATCTACCGTTAACACAGATGTTGTACTGCACCGTGGTAGATAGAAAGGACAAGTCTAAATTAATATGTTACACGCATACAAAATCGGGGATATTCAATGTCGGGTAAGCATGTATATATAGCTACAGCAGTATGGCTAACTATAGGTTTCTAACATGGTAAACGCTAAACAGACCCAGCAAGTTTGTTTTTAGCATCCTTAGCTAGCGAGACAATTTTCGTTAGGTATGAGAAGTTGGACTCAAATAGAGTACGGATCTCATTGATTTGGTTGATTCAGGATAGAGTCATGCAGCCAATGTATTTTTTCCGAGGCCGTTATTTGGTGTTGTGCAGTCACGCATCATCTATCGTTTCAGCTCTGTTTGCGTGTTGTTTATATCTTTTTAAATTCTTATTTCTAATTCATTTTTTTTAAGTTAATGTTTTTTTTAATCAATCCCACAATCAATGCATTTATTATCCATTTTTCAATGTTGCACGTGCTGAATTCCATAAAACAGGTGTAGACTCCAGTGAAATGGTTACATCTTGGCATAGCATTCTGTTAAAGATGCCTGTGTTGCCACTGGTTGTAAAAATGGTGCTGTCGAGCAAAACCGCTCTCATTTATGTTCTAATATGTGCCCTGTTTCGTCAAAACCACTCACTTTCAAACTTGGCCTGGCTAACTGAGGTATGATTGGGATTCATCTTCTATATTATCCATTTAAATCTATTTATTACACGTTCTACCCAAAATTAAAGATTAAAAAAATATAGTTTGTCTGCAAAACGTTCTGCAAAGAACCAAAATGACAACATTAGAAATAATTAAGGAATACAATTTAGACCAGGGGTGGGCTAACCGGGGCCCAGGAGCCAGATCTGGCCCTGGAGCTTTAATTAGTCTTGCCCACTTTAGGTTTAAGTTCAAATGAGAAGTTAAGTTTTAATGGGCTTTAAAATACACAAGGCCTCTTAAATACGAAAACATTTATTTCACGTATGTAGAAATAATTATGGACCTAGAAATGAACTCTTAACTACTGTTTTCTGGTCCACAGATCTCGATTTTGACAAACAAATCACACCCCAAATAAATGTGCAGTCCTCTGTTGAATTTGAAAATCCCTATGTGGCCCTTTAAGCCTCAATGTCGGCCCACTCCTGAAATAGACAGTAACTGAAAAAGGCTGACACACACTTTTTGAAATTGTAAGTGGGTTTATGTGATGACAATTATTAAACTTGGAAGTGCACACTGACTTCAAGAAGCCCGGTGCTCACGTACTACAATCCTGAGAGAGTGATTACATAAAGGCGTAACCAAGCCAAATGGAATAATACAAATATTGTCAAACCAGTGGTACAATATCATTCCAAAAGCATTAATTGTCTGAACCACCTCGTTTACTCTGTCTTGCTGACTAATGCTCCATCATACTACAGGAAGACAAAAAGAAGAGACTATGTTAGTTCATGTTGTCGACTATGACAGCTAATGTGAACCAACTGGGTGACTGTCAATGACTGATCAAAGTGGAGAAACGGATGATGCACCAGCAAATTTAATTTGACCTCCGATGTTGTCAAGTGGTTATTGCTAGAAGATCCAAACTATTGTGAGCCATGATATTGTGTAGTTGTAGTAAAAGGCAGATCACATATTTACTGGCTTTTTAATTTCAGCTTGACGAACGCTTCTGATGTGTGGGGCACAGATTTCACTGAAGAAACACTGAAACAGTTCGTACGTATCATGTAAAACTCACTGGCCTGCCTCCATTTTCCATGGATTTCTTTTCCCCAACGAAAAAACATAACAAAGCAACATGCACTTCTGTTTTCAGAGACAGAGGTTTTCTTTGAAGTCAACAGGGGAATGTATCTCAAAAATCAGGTCTGTATCACATTTCTTATAGAGCTGAAGAACTCTTTGATATCCTTTCACAATCGTTACGGCTTTACGTTACTGACACACTTCATAGTTTGGCCTCCTGTGTATTACCAGGTCCGCGTGTAGCAGTGGGGGCATATCCGTATCGGTGCAGGGAACCAGTGCAGTGCTTCATGTTGGGGTCAGTCCAGGAGACCTCAATGTGACTCTGTCCAGACTGGGAGACCCAGAGGCCACGGGGGAGCTGAGAGAGCTGCTTTTTAGAATGGCAGACAGTCTGACCCTATTAGACAAGACTGGTAAGGTTTGGGACAAAGAATACACATACTCCTCTCAGGTCTAGCTAAATGTGCTATTACAGGATGTACTCTTTTCATACTTTAAGTTCTCTCTTTCATCACTGTTTTTCTCTCTAGCGAATCATCCCTCATTCAGTCTTGGGAAGAGTCCACATAAACGGAATACAGGTGCAATATTACAAGTCCTCTTCAGCTTCTTGTACATGGGTGTTTTGTGTGCCTTGGGGAATTACAACAGACCACCGCTCAGCCTCATGGATGTACTTTTGAGTTGTATTTAGAATTATAGTATATAGGTACAGTACACGGTACTGAGTTGTATTTAGAATTATAGTATACAGGTATAGTACACGGTACTGAGGTGTATTTAGAATTATAGTATACAGGTATAGTACACGGCACTAAAGTGTATTTAGAATTATAGTATACAGGTATAGTACACGGTACTGAGGTGTATTTAGAATTATAGTATACAGGTACAGTACACGGTACTGAGGTGTATTTAGAATTATAGTATACAGGTATAGTACACGGTACTGAGGTGTATATAGAATTATAGTATACAGGTATAGTACACGGTACTGAGGGGTATATAGAATTATAGTATACAGGTATAGTACACGGTACTGAGGTGTATTTAGAATTATAGTATACAGGTATAGTACACGGTACTGAGGTGTATTTAGAATTATAGTATACAGGTATAGTACACGGTACTGAGGTGTATATAGAATTATAGTATACAGGTATAGTACACG
>JACXGK010007313.1:11766-25961 GCA_016801125.1 Novumbra hubbsi | reverse complement strand
GAATACCTTACAGAGAAGGAATACTAACACCTTAGAGAGAAGGAACAGGAATACCTTACAGAGAAGGAATACTAACACCTTAGAGAGAAGGAACAGGAATACCTTACAGAGAAGGAATACTAACACCTTAGAGAGAAGGAACAGGAATACCTTACAGAGAAGGAATACTAACACCTTAGAGAGAAGGAACAGGAATACCAGAGACCAAGGGAACAGGAATACAACAGAGAGAAGAAACAGGAATACCTGAGAGAGAAAGAACAGGAATAACGGTGAGAGAAGAGGATAGAGGGAATGAACTATGAATATTTCGGATGTGCGGAGGAGAGACTCTGTCCACAGGGAGAACAAATAGGATTGTTCCTCAACACACAGACAGGAAACATAGCAGAATGAGAGGAGGAGATGAAGGGATGTTGGGGGCCCAGCAAGAGAGAGAATCGAGACGCAGTCTGGAATTAATTGGCGCTATTTTGTTTAAGAACTGGTTTCCTGACTGTGTGTGTGTCTGAGTATTTAGGTGAATCAGTTTCACGTCTGAACCCCAGCGATTCTATGTGGGAATCCAGACTTGTACACAGGGCTGGAGTGTTTACTCGGATAGCCAGAAAATTGTACCACTGTTCAGGTCAGACAGACAAACGTCTTCTGCTTGGAGGGGTTGGAGAGAAAGAGTTTAGCACCCGTCTTGACGGCAGCAGGGAACGGGAGGAACATGTCTGAGAGTCTTCGAGTTTTACCCAGTAACCTATTATGACAACACTCCCAAAAAATATTGATGGAAAATCATACGCTTTCTTCTTTTACATCAAGCTGTAATAACAGAGAAACCATCTAACCTGCCTCGTTGTCCACAGGCCGTGGCCTTCTTCAGTCTCATTCACTGTACTACTGGAAGGGTTTCAACCTCTCCCGTCACACGCTGTCCCGTCACAAGCTGTGCTTGGTTGTACTGCTGCTGCTTTAAAGGCACAAAAACGCAAAATAAAACAGCTTTAAGGTGTGTAACTTACCAACGCACCCGTTATACAATGTGTTTTATTGCTTAAAAACACAATAACATTTGACTGTTCCATTCTTCAAGTAATGCTGCGATAACCCCATATTTGAATACTGAAGGTGTGATAGCAATGTAAGCATAACCCTACTCCGAGTCATTTATCTGTACCATTGATGAATCATCAAAGGAACACCATTTGTCTGTTTTCAGATTGACGAAGTGGAAGAGTTTGATCCTTGAAAAAAAATTGTCCCATGAAATGTAGGGTCCCCTCGAAACCGAGCCGTTTGAACTGGTTGAGATTCAGAATACTCAAGCATTGACAATTATTCTGTTATATACTTTCTGTTGGTGCCAACACATGTAGACTTAATACTGGTAAAGTGGCTTACTTAGCAGTAATGCTGTTATAGTGACTTAACAGTAACATTGCTAAAGTGACTTAATACTGGTAAAGGCTGTTACTAGGGCCGCACAGCAAAGCATGTCACTGCATTTTCCCCATCAATTATTACTGTGATTTATTGATTAATTGTTTATGCTTGGTTTACCGTACTTACATAGAAACTTTTGGGTGATCGTTTTAGGGAAACTTAGAAACTGATTCCTGGTTTCTAAGCCTATAGTTAGTATTTCGTTTTGCATGACAAAAAATGAAGTTACTATAGAAGTAAAGTAAATATGACAGGCAGGGAAGCAACATGTTGATCAGTTTCCCAGGGTCCCTAAACACAGGTTCCAATCGACCTATTCCTTTGTGCATACATCATGCTGATCACTCTTAGCCACGGGTTCCTTCAGCACTCTCCTATGGGTTGATTAATACATGGACGCCTATAGCTTGTAGCCCACATGCTAATCACTTGCCAAACAAACTGAAAGGACATGCACTCTTCACGTGCTCCTCAGGAAACTGTCACAAACCAAGTAACACTACAAGTAACACTACATGTAACACTACAAGCCTCCAGCTTCTATCTGATCAATGCAATATTGACGTTATCCTACTCTGTTTGGCAATTGTTGGCCTAAACAGGCTGTGTATCTGTGTAGTGAGAGCATGTCTGTCACTCCGTGTCTAGCCAGATGTGCATTTAAAGGGCCAGATGGGAAATTAAAGGGGAATTACAAATATTAACATAATATCGTTTAGTTCTCCCTGACATAAAATAATGGTCCTCTGATTTAACTTAACCATTAAAATTGACCCTGCATTACATTTTTGTTCTCTATGAGTAATTACATTTTTATCGTTTTACTTTCAAATTCCCTGGAACATCATTTGGGAAAATCTATCCCCTCACAGTTATCATCTTATGTTTATTTAGTAACCTTCATTTTAAAACATTGTGCAGCACTTTTTCTTAGGAAAGAGTTGATGAGGGTATGCATGTTTATAAGCTAGACAAGTGGTAGCTTGCATAAATAAAAAAATATTTAGTTCTCATGCTAGGAAATGCTATAAAACACTGTTTTAAATGACCTAACTATACCTAACGGTAATATCGGAACATGTAGACAGTTTTTTAGAAGCGGCGAGGAATAAATAAAAAAACTTTGGGGGGGAATTAATCCGTTGAGCCTGTGAGTTGCTTGGCTGGTGTCCACTGGAACTGGCAGGACAGATGGTCATGATTGCCTCAGCGTTTAAAAACATATCGTTGCCTTGTGGGCCAATCAGATGGGGGCTAGCAGTGCCGGCCCAAGCCTTTTGGGGACCCTAAGCAAAAACGTTGTTTGCTGCCCCCTCTCCCTTAGTGGTCTGTGGCTCACAAGCAGTCTGGGGCCCCCTGGCAGTCGGGGGCCCTAAGCAACCGCGTACATTGCTTATTTCTAGGGCCGGCCCTGCGGGCTAGTAATTGTCCCCGGTTGGGTTGGGGTCAGGGGAGAGGTGATTGGGGACGTCGAAAGGATTGAACCTAAAATGTATTAAGGCGCTTCCAAAATGAAACTCCGAGTCACATAGCTGAATATATTGTTGCCTAGCCCTGTGTGTGTGGAAGTGTGTTGGTACAGACGGAAAACAACATCTTAGATGTGAGGCAGTTGAAGGTTCTTGCGGTTGTGGTTGCTTGGGTGTTTTGTAGTGGTCTGACTGTCAAGGGCAAGTGCGTGTGTGTCTGTTTGTGTGCACGTGTGTGTCTGTGTGTGTGCACGTGTGTGTCTGTGAGTGTTATGTGTAGCAGACTGCCATGAATGTGCATATTGTGTCTGTCAGAGGTTTCTAACAAGGTTAAATGTCTCTATCTCCACACAACAACAACTCACTCTCTCCCTCCCTCCCTCCCTCAGGTGCGTCGTTCATGGGTTCGTTCCTGGCCAGCAGTCTGGGCTCTCCCCCATCTCACCCCCCTCACCCGTCCGGCCCACCTGCCTCCCCATCATCCCCCTCTTATAGGGGAGGACCTCACTCCAGTGCCTCTCCAATCTGGTTCCCACACTCGCATGAAGGTAAGACTCGCTCACACCCAGACACACCACGTACGCATGCACACACACACATCTACACACACACACACACACCTACACACACACACACACACATCGAGCTGTGTAATCCTTGGAGTGTTGCTGTGTAAACAGAAATTATGCCGGTCCCTGTTTGGCTTTGAGGCTTGTTAAGTCACTTAATGACTCTGTCTCTATCCAATCCCAAATCCGACGTGGGATTACACAGTCAGGGTTAGGGGATTGGGAGTGTGTGCGCTGCTCACTCTCCTTGTAGACCCTGTGTCATCGCGTTTCTCCCCAGCCTGCTTCTCCTCTCTCAACCCCCTTCTCCCCTCACTAACCACCCTCACCGAGGCTATCATGAGTGTAGCTTCAGGTTACGGGAGCCCCTGTACCCCCCCCCCCCCCCACCCCACTCAGACCGCAGCTCCACCCTCGGGGCCCCTCTGGGCTAACCGACCTCCAACGGCCCCCTTCCTGTTACACTCACACACACACACACACACCCACTGAAATACGCGTGTGTTTTGTATGTTTTGGACGGGTGCGCCGAGTATTCTTTTGGCTGTTAACCGTTTGCGGTCAGGAACAGCGATTGTCCCAGTTATCTACCCCAGTCAGGTGTGTGTGAGTGTGTGTGTAGATGTGTTTGTAGTTTGAAAGAGGAGATGACCTAAAACAGATAACACAAAACAGAAGGTTGATTTCAGTGTTTTTTCAGCTAACCGATGGCAGTTTGGAATACTCACTGAATGCGTGCGTGTAAGTGTGTGTTTGTTGACCCGTTTACGCGTAGTGAAGGTATGTGTGTACAGGGGCTGATGGGATGTTTTGGTCCCTCTTTGATCTTTTTACATTACTTTCGCTTTACAGTGTTTATTTTGTGTGATTAATCTGCACAAAATAATCCACAATGTGAAATTTAAACTGTTTTGTTGGTTATTTATACATTTGAAAAGAGAATATTGCGTATTTATATTATGCATTTACTCTGCTTGTTTAGGTAACCACAGCATAAATTAGTTTAAGGAGTAAAAAGTGGCTTAATGAATCACATTATAATTATGAGTGCACGTGAGTGTTAGGAGACATCGTGCCACAGACAGATGTTTTTAATGTGCCAAAAAGAAAGTTACGTTCCCGGTGACAATGCTGCTGGTCTGTTGCCTCATTTTGTCTCGTGTGTGCGGACAGAATGCTATTTTGTTTCAAAAGCATTGACTTTCTCCTCCATAATTCACACAAAAGGGCAAACGTTGACTTTGGTTCCTGTGTTAATGACATCACAAACTGCCGGCCACGCTTGGTGTGCAACATGTTTACTACATCCTCCTGTTGTACAACATGTTTACTACATCCTCCTTTTGCTTAACCTGCAGACACACCCTCTTTGTACACTGTCAAAAGACTAGTCACTGTAGGTCCTTAATAGTGTGGTTCTTGAGCACACGGACGATACCGATCGATAAAAAAACAACGAATGTTTTTTTGCCTCCATTTTGACTATTTCAAAATGATCCCTCGATAATAATGTCTGCTGAATGACAAACATGTTAATGTATCTTATTGTCTCAGTCAAATGTTTGTCACATTTGAGAGATTGAGAGAAAGCTCCGTTTCCGGCAAGGCGTATCCTTGCCCACACGCGAGAGGACTTGTTGCTGCACGTTGCATTTGCCCTCAAAACTGCTCGTCTGGAAATAGCTGACTCTACTCCAGAGTGGGCGAAGACGATAGTGTGGTAAAATGAGACTTAGCAGATAGGTAACAGACATCAAATTAGACATTGGATATCTCTTTAAGCACGCTCAAGTTAATAATTACGCTCTGAATGATGTATCAAATTACTCAGATGCATCCAATGTACAATCATGCTGCAGATCTAAGCTGCAGAACTGGAAGAAAGCGGCATTCGGATGTCACAATGTGGCCATTGGTGATTTAAAAATGGCAACATATATGGATTGTTGTGATTGGAGAAGCCTTGAGGATGAATAAGTAACACAGTAGTGACACGACAATAAAGTATGGGGTATGGGGATGCTTCACAAACGCTAGAGAGATTTTTTGTATAAAAAGAACTGGGATGGAATCAACACACGATCAATTCCAGAGGAATCCCTGCAAGCAGACAATGACAACAACACCAAACCTAAACTAGAGTGCTTTACTATGAAGAAGAGCGTGAAAAATAATATGTACATATTGCCCAATCCAGACCTGCAAAGACCAAAGAAGGCCGAATGAGTTGTGGCCAAAGTTGTTTCTTACATGTGTTGCCTCTTATCTATTACTTATCTATCCAAGGTATATTCTTTGCTTTCTTCAATTAATATTTAACAAATATATATGTTACACTCTGTCAGTAATAAATATTTTGTTCGGAACATTGCAACATCAATCCAGTTCACTATATGAATCCTCAAGGGAGGTGAATACTTATTAATTTCTCCCTATATAAACAGGTCTGTAAGCGACACGCGTAAAAGCAGCATGATAGTCAGACAGAGTGGATAGTACTAAGGTTTTTTTGTTGTTAATGTAAAACTGTCTGAAGCTTGTTCGGTTTTAATTACATTCATAGAAGAGTCATGAAGAGAGAGAGGATGGGTTTATTGTTAGTGACAGACAAGGAGAGAGAACGGGTTTAATGTTAGTATCAGACAGGGAGAGAGGATGGGTTTAGTGTTATTGACCGACAGAGAGAGAGGATGGGTTTAGTGTTAGTGACAGACAGGGAGAGAGGCTGGGTTTAGTGTTAGTGACAGACAAGGAGAGAGAACGGGTTTAGTGTTAGTATCAGACAGGGAGAGAGGATGGGTTTAGTGTTATTGACCGACAGAGAGAGAGGATGGGTTTAGTGTTAGTGACAGACAGGGAGAGAGGCTGGGTTTAGTGTTAGTGACCGACAGAGAGAGAGGATGGGTTTAGTGTTAGTGACAGAGGCAAGGAGAGAGAACGGGTTTAGTGTTAGTATCAGACAGGGAGAGAGGATGGGTTTAGTGTTAGTGAAAGACAGACAGGGAGAGAGGATGGGTTTAGTGTTAGTATCAGACAGGGAGAGAGGATGGGTTTAGTGTTAGTATCAGACAGGGAGAGAGGATGGGTTTAGTGTTAGTGACAGACAGGTAGAGGGGAAGAGAAAATGAGAATCAAATTGTGTGTGGGTATCACCTTGGATGTCTCGCATGTTTTTGTGTATGTGTTTCTGTGTGTTTGTGACCGTATTTGGCGCATCACAGCAGAATTGTCTATTGGACGTTTGTACGGGTGGGCACAAGTCTGTAAATGACATGAATACAAGCTACTAGGGGCAGTTGAATCTAAATGGACTGCTGAATAGACTGCTGATTGGCTAGGGTTTTGTGAATAGTGGTGGTGGACCTGTAGTTAAACTGCTGACTCTCACGTCTAAGGCTGTAAAAAAACGACTTTTTCCCCAACCTTTTTAAACCGTTACTATAAAACATTCAAAATGAATCTTAATAATTTACCCTAACCATAAACCCTAACCATACGATCCTACTGTAACCTTAACCATACCATCCAACCTTAAACCTTAACCATACTATCCAACCTTAACCTAAAATGTAACCATACTATCCAACCCTAACGTTAATCCTTAACCATACTATCCGACCGTAACCTCAAACTTTAATTGCAACATCTTAAACCTTAACCATAACACCTTACCTTAATCATAATACATAATCCTAACCCTAACCTTAACCATCCTTGCATATCCCCATCTGTTTGGGGATTATGCTTTCACTTCACCCATTGACCTCCACATGACAAACGGTAAATAACGATGTGAGTCTGTGAGATCAGGTTTCGAGAGTGTTTGTGCACACACACACACACACACACACACACAGACACACACACACACATGCACAAGTCATTGTTTTGAAGAATCCCAGCCAGGGATCTCTAGTAGGCAGCCAGCCAGTTGGCCCCATTCCCAAGAGGGGAGCCCAGCCAGCACAGAGAGGTGGGCCTGGTCACATCGCACACAGTCACACACCTGTCCCCGTCCTCCCTCTTTCCCATGTGCTTTCCTTTCTTTTCCTCTTATCTAGAAGCTCTCCACCCGTTTCTCTTCATCACCCATCCTCCACCCCTTTATTTCCCATCTCCATACTGTCTACTCCTGGCTGAAGGTCCAATCTAGCCTTTATACACGTTCCCCTAATCATGCCGACTTCCAATTGGCTCTGTCATCTGCTCTACCCCGGGTAGTTAATGTAAAGGACAATGTGTTGGATTGGATTTACTCCTTCACCACCTCCTATGTCTGCCTTTCCCTACTCTTCCATGAACTCTTCCTCAATTCGTCTTTCCTACTCCTCTTTCTACATCTGTCTTTCCTACTCCTCCTTCTACATCTGTCTTTCCTACTCCTCCTTCTACATCTGTCTTTCCTACTCCTCCATCTCCTTCTCGATCTCTTTCTGATTCATGCATCAAGGGCTCCTCCACTGCCTAATCCACCTGGTCTGTCTGTCCTACTCCTCCTTTTCCTACCTCTCAATCTGCTGCTTCTCCATAACCTCCTCCCCCATCTGGCTATACTACCACTCCATCACCTCCATCTTCATCTGTCTTTCCTACTACTCCATCTGTCTTTTCTATCCTCGAACCCCCTCCCTTTCCAGGGTTTCTCCCTCCTCATTAGTTTGTGATTGCCTCTGGATGGCCGGTGAAGCCTTTTGGTTAATTGTTGCCATTTAGATTCAGTGGTTGTTAAAAACACACACACACACACACAGATGAAGCAGCATGTCGAGGGTGTTGGTGGTTTTGTGCGTCTGAGGAATGTGGAGGATGAGTTTTATGGAGAGCTGTTTACTTTGGCCACCACCGTTAAACTTTTAACTGCTGCCAATTAACCGGCCCGGCAAGGACACTGTAGGGCTTGAAACCAGCTGGGAAAGGGCACACACACACACACAGACACACACACAGACACCCACACACACACAGACACACACACAGACACACACACAGACACACCAACAGAGACTCACAGACACAGACACACACAAACCAGAAACACAAACCAGACACACAGGCACAGACACAGACACATAGACACACACACACAACACCTTTTTGTCACTTTATGTAGCTGTCTTGTAACCATGTGAACATTCATGTTTGCATGCATTCGATGTGTGTCTTGTATGTGTGTGTGTGTCTGGTTTGTGTGTGTGTCTGTTTTCTGCACGGTGACAGAAATGTTTAGTTTGCACATAAATATCCCCTAAACCCCTGCTGAGACCACCACTATACCAGGATGCAGTTCAACGGCCTTGGAGGCAGAGGAGTTGAACGGAACAGCCATTTACCTCCCGCTGACCCCCTGGGAAGAAGTGTGGTTGCGTGTGTGTGTGCGTGTGAAAAGGCGGGTTGGAATGGGTTATGGGCAGCTTCTATTTGTCTTGGATGAGCGTCCTGAGGAGAAAAACACAGACTTGTTTTGTATAAGCAAAGTCCATCCTGTAAAATCCGCAGCCCTTGGCAGTAATGCTCTGACATGGTTGTTGTCACTGCTGAGTCCAGTGACTGGAATAATCACGTTGGCTGCATTTAATAGCCCTGTTGTTTAAAATGACCTTGAATTTCTTTGAACTTCTCTCTCGTTTTCTTTCTTTTTCTTGATTTCTCCCTCTTTCTCTGGGTTATTCTATTGTTTTTTCTCTCTCTCTCGCTCTCTCTTACCCCCCTCCCTTCTATCTCTGTCAGGGTTCCCCCGGTATTCAGGAGGTCTGACCTCTCCCTTTCTTCCCATGAGCCCGTTGGATCACCATAGCAACAGCAGCGTTCTCTACGGACAGCACCGCTTCTACGACACTCAAAAAGGTGTGAGAGAAAGAGAACTCTTATCTGTGTTTGAACTTGATGTATGTACATACACTGTTTGTTTGTTTGTGGTAACCGTAGCGCTAACACCTAATATGATTTCCCCTTTAGATCATTTCTACTTGCGAAGCCTGCCATCCCAGCCCCCTCTTCTCTCAACCAATCACAGCCTTCCGCCACTGTCCAGGACAACCCCTGGACATCCTCTGGGGTCCTGCAGCAGAGACACGGACTCTGGGGGAGGAGCATCCCACAAGAGCTGCAAGGAACTAGGAATGGTGGAAAAGAACGTGTCAAAAGATAAAGAGAGATCTGGCAGCAAAGAGAGACATCACCTCCACAACCAGCAGCCCCATGTGCTATCTCAACCACACCCCCTCCC
The DNA here is from genome assembly GCA_016801125.1 of Novumbra hubbsi. NCBI lineage: Eukaryota > Metazoa > Chordata > Actinopteri > Esociformes > Umbridae > Novumbra > Novumbra hubbsi. The sequence goes on along the minus strand of JACXGK010007313.1, from coordinate 16,263 downwards.
CCCTCAACTCGGAGAGGAAGACCACAGACACAAAACCCCCAACCTGCCAACGGAATACAGGGACGACCCCGTGAGCCATGGCAATGACCCCGTAAACCTTGGCAATGACCCCGTAAACCAGGGCTCTAAACATATGACTAACTGTGCTCTACTTAGTAAACTCTCTAACGGGGACACTGGGTCCACATCCAAGGGCGGGTCCCTGAACAGCTGTGGAGGGGGCAGCAGGCCCCAAGGGGGTGGCGTTGGGGGGGCGAGGCGGTGCTCCAAGGAGGGGGGTGTCAGCGGGGAGATGAGGATAAGCGAAAGCCTCCCCCCCTCCTCGTCGGACTGTCTGCGTCGAGCAGCCATGTTGGGCCCACACACCATGCCTTCCTACTCCATGCCCCCACCACCCCCTCCTCCAACCTTACACATGGGCCCTGCGGTGGGAGGGGGCTGGCTGCACCACCCCCACCACCCCCAGCCAGAGTTCTACTGCCCCCCTCCCGCCGCCCCGCCTAAGGAAGGTGTGTCGGGGAGGCAGACTAAACCGTCTGGCCCCACCTACGTCCCCTCGGTCGGGCCTTTGGTGGACTTGGGGGTCTCCGACTGTCGTGGTGCCGGAGGAGGAGGTGGAAAAGGGTCAGAGAAGAACGGAGGGAGAGGAGGGGGGTCCAATGAAAGTCTTCCTCCTCTTCATCCTCATCCCCACCACCACCCTCCTCATTCTAGTAGCTGCCAGAGGAAGGTGTCATTTCAGGCACAGCAGTCCCAGCCGCATCAGCTACAGCTGGGCTTTGGCAAGGCAGACAAGCCCCCGGACTGGAACCAGAACCTCAGCTATAGCCAACACCAACAGAGCCAAAAGAACCAGGCCAACCCTGACCCTCAGCCCCACCATCCTAACCCCATGTCCCGACCTCGCTCCTGCAGCCTGGAGCCTTCTTCCTCCAGGGGAGACCTGGAGGTCTTGGAGGTATACCGGCCCTCTCTGCCTCTGGAAGCCCAGAGCGCTCACCCCAGTGCTGGGAACCACGCCACCAAGACCGGGCCCTATGCCAGTACCCCGCCCTTTCGGAACTGTTCTCACTCAGGTCCCTCCGAGGAAAAGGGGGGATCGGGGGGGAGTGGAGGAGCCCAACGAGAGGGACAGAAAGTAGCTAGAATACGGCACCAGCAGCATAACTGTAATGGAAGCGGGTCGGGATCTGATGGGTCAGGGACTGAGAGGGGGACAGATGGGAGGAGGCAGAATGGTGAGAGCGGTGGTGTCATGGGGTTCAGGGGCCAAACACCTCCTGCCCTGCACCCCTGGGGCATACCTAGGGGTCCCCAAGAAGACCAGAGGAAGATGTCACCCCACAGAGAATCCTTTCCCGACCACAGGACTCCAAAGCACCATGATCAACAGCAGTCTATGACTGCACCTCACCCATCTCACCCCCACACTCACCCCTCGTCCCGCAGTTCACCGCACCCCGAGGAGGAAAGCAGTGCTATGAAAAACCTGATGAACTACAGTTCCCAGCAGCCTTTGCTGCTCTCACAGAGAAGTCCCTTTGGTGGCCTTGGCTGCCTGAAACCGGGGTATGAGAGGGGCGAGAAGGGAGGTAAATCAAACACTGCTCAGGACTACCCCAAGCCGCCCCTACCCCCCAGGAGAGGATCCACCAGCGAGGCAGAGAGGACAGATGGAGGGGGGAGGACAGCCAGGGAGGCGGGGGAGACACAAGGGGAAGGGGAAGTGCGACAGCCCCCTGTGGGTATAGCGGTGGCGGTTGCCCGGCAGAGAGAACCCCCCCAACGCCCGTCCGACACCACCCCAGGACACGGTCGACAGGGCAGAGTGCTGCCCAGTGTCAAAGGTGAGGGAAGGCTCTGTTAGCTACAGACGTAGCATGACTACTGTGTTTCTACTGTTTCCCAACTCTTTCAGCAGCTGCATTTTGTTAGAATTCTGGCTGTACTTATTACGAATTAGGGCATTGCTAGGCTAGCTTTGTTTTTTTCGGGTTGCCAGATCTGCGTTACTGAGCTCATGTTTCCTGCGGTGTGTGTTGCCAGGTCTGTCGCGCTCTGTGTACCCGCTTGGTCGGGAGGCTGAAGAGAGGAAGAGGATGACTGAGGAGCAACTAAGCCTTCATCACCTTGATCGAGATAGAGAACTCCTAATCAGGGAAAGCAAGGAGAGAGTAGAGTTTGCCCGGATCCACCCATCCAATAGTTGCCACGGGGACCTGGCTTCTCACCTTCTGGTGCCAGGTGGGGCCAGCCAATTAGGTGGAGACCCTTCTGCTCATGCCCACCACCACTGGATGCAACGGACGGGAAGTCCCTCCCTCTGGATGGGCCATTCATATGGTTAGCTGATTTTCAATACAACTTCCCCACTGACCATGACAAACGCTTGTAGTGTTGTGAAACTGTCCTGGCACGTGGCTCAGGAAGTGTGGAAACAAGACTGAAGATCATGTCCTAATCCTCATTGTTTTTTCTGTCTCAGCTCTAAGCCATGCGGCGCTGCACCAGAGTATGGGCCCAGGGTTCGGCCCCGGTCTGCCGAGCCCTCTACAGCCTGTCCTGCCTTTATCCCAGGATGCCTCTGGCTCCCTGGTTGTTCTGCCTTCCGAACCTGGAGCACACCACCACCTGGGTAAGACACACAAACACACATGCAGGCCACACACACACACACACACACGTATCCAAATAGGGACAACAAAGACGTCTGACACATAAACATGACCCTGACCATAACCTTTTCATCAGTAATTCTAGATATATGCTTAAACATTGTAAACAATTGTAATTGTTGCCCTGAACCAAATACAACCCCAAAAGACTGTGCTTTTAAAATTGTGACAGGAATTAGTTGTTTCTTTCTTGTCTGTGGACTTGTTAATCCCAGGTACATACACACAGACACACACACGGTCAGTTAGCCAACATACACACAGACACACACACGGTCAGTTAGCCAACAGATTAACCTCCATTAGAATGGTTTGCATAATGCTGTGAAGTCAAAGAGGAAGCCCTGGAATATCTGCTGCCATTAACAAAACCATAAAACACAGAACCACTGACAAAGAGACTTAGCCAACCATTTTACTATGATTAGCTAATGATACTAAAACTCTGCCAGAGAGATGGCACCTCTTTTCCCGGTTGAACCACAGAGAGATATATGTGGGATGAGTTTCTGTGTTTGTTCTAATTTGGTCCAATTTGGTAGTGTGTGTGTGGTATATTCCAGTGTTGTGTGTGTGTGTGTGTGTGTTACCGCTCCTTTGCGAACAGGCTGTGAAATTTAATTATCTGCCTGCTCTCTTGCCTCGCTCCTTGGGAGTTCCTACAGAGAGGGATAGTGCATCTCCTGAACCCTTCCCCAGGGAAACATAAGCCCACTCAGGCTAATCTCACAGAACAAAGGTTCCCAGCAACAGCACTGGCTACCACAGAGAGGAGGATGTGCATGGGACTGAGACCGGGTTGCAAATACACGCGTCAACTCCATAGTTATGTAAATACTTACGGTTTGGAGTATTTTCAATAAACGGGGGCCTGAAAGAACTGTTTCTCCTCAATTTTTTTTAATTTGTTTAATGCGAAGACATTTATTTCCAAACAAATTGTCAGGTCGACCATTTTTTAAGTAGTGTTTGAACCCAGGTCGTTTGCGTGTGTGTGTGTGGATATTGGCCAAATGCATGTAGTGCCTTGCAGAGCGTTTCTCTTGCCATTCACATCAAGACACCACCATGAGAAAGATGAGGGTTGTGATGAGGGTTGTGAGGAGGAGGGTTGTGAGGAGGAGGGTTGTGAGGAGGGTTGTGACGAGGGTTGTGATGAGGGTTCTGAGGGTCAGAATCTCCGAGCTGTCTAATGAGCAAGGCTAAGGCCACACCAAGACAAACAACATAGCTATTGTCATCTTTTCTGTTGCTCTCTCCATCTCCATATACACTCACACCTCTTTTTTTTTTTCTTTTCACACACACCCACGAACACTCAGTCACTTTCAAGTCAAACTTAATCAAACCTTTATGTCTCAACAGAAGAGACATAAAGTACATCTGTTGGTGGTCAAAATCAACACAAATGACAACTCCTTCTCTTTATTTCTGTCTTCAGATGTGATGGAGCAGTCGTCCCTGTGGCCCTCAGTCTACGGTGCCCGAGGCCCCTCCCCTCATATGCAGCATCATCCGGTGTACTCCCGTTCACCGTTTCTACGGCAACAGGAGCTGTATGCCCTGCAGCATCAGCATCATCAGCAACAACAACAACATAGAGCTATGGAACACATGCACCGCCAACACACACTGTCACAGGTATTTACACACACACAGAGACACCTATACTAGGCTGAGGAAACACACACACTGTCACAGGTATTTACACACACACAGAGACACCTATACTAGGCTGAGGAAACACACACACTGTCACAGGTATTTACACACACACAGAGACACCTATACTAGGCTGAGGAAACACACACACTATCACAGG
>JACXGK010007312.1:14571-25788 GCA_016801125.1 Novumbra hubbsi | reverse complement strand
TATACTCTGAAATTAGCCAGCTGGAGGTCGTAAATGTTAATAAGTACATTCCAGAGGTAGGACTATAAATCAAGAGATTAGAGGCAAGGACATAGCATGTATAGGAGGACAGGTTTATTGCCTTTTCTAGCTGGACCCACAGATGCAGACAACGAGGAGGATGGAAACGAGCTAGCCATGGTCAGATCTACTGGTGCCAACCTACCCCCTCAACTGTCTTCTTCGTCGGCCTCCAAGGCCATCAGAGGGCCCCACGGATGGAGATGGGGGCTGCAGGACGGGACACGCCCACCCAGGAAGCGCGCTCAGCAATTTTGATACAATGACTGGGGGGGGGAATAGGCTACATTAAAGGTGTCCGATGTGAACGGACTTCAGATCTTCCTAGCTGTATTTTGGGGAACGATCTCCAGATATATCTGTAATAAAAGGCGTTTACTTTGGAAATAGCTGACCGTGTGGACATTCTCTGATTCAGGACTCGGGGGAAGTAGTTTGAATTCTACATTAGCTAAAGCTGTTGAAAGCCAAACTATGTTCACTGCTTTACGTGACACAATACGACGTATGCTGCATAGGAGTGGTATGCAAAGGTGTCGTCCACAAAGGAAGCGACAAAAAGATCTACAAACACTGCAGCAGCAAAAGCCTTTAAACAAAAATGCCTGTTTAGCATTGGCCAGGGCCATGTTGACAAAATAGAAGAATATTGGGACACCATACTTCTTCCAGAGCTGGTGCCACCTTTGGAGGGGTGGGAAAAGGGGCCTCTGATCCAGCTCTGATCCAGCTTGGTGAATACAGCTGCTCCATGTTGAGGGATGAAAGCGGAGCTGCAATGGGTATTTGTTACACGTGGTGATGGCGTTTAGACCACGGTAATCAGTGCAAGGACCCGTCCATCCTCTCCACAAAAAAAACCTGTCCCAGCAGGGAGAACGAAGGACGTATGATGCCCGCGGAGTGGGGGTCCCAAATTTCTTTCCGTTGTCTCCTTTCCGGACAGGAGAGGTTGTACTACATGCTACTCGGGAGAGGCACGCCTGTGAGTAGGTCGATAGCAAGGTTGTATGGGCGGTGGGGAGGTAGAGACAGGGCACCCTGCTGGCTGAACACTGGGGCAAGGTCATGATACTCCAGACGTACTGAAGAAAGGTCAGGGGGATTGGACTACAGAGTGGTTGCTAAGCCGAGGCACTTCCTGGGGGATGCCGTGATTCCGGACAGTGTGCGCAACCAGGAGATCCGCTGTCTCTCTAGCGGAGGGAAGCTTGGGCTGGGCCACGCAGTGCGCCATCCTGGAGAAACAGTCGACAATGGTGAAAATGGTGGTCATGCCGTTTGAAGGTGGGAGACCGGTAACAAAATCCACGGCGATTTGCGACTAGGGTTGACTCGGAACAGGCAAGGGATGTAATAACCCTGCAGGGGGGTGGGTCTACGTCTTGTCCCATGCATACTCTGTGGGCGGTGTGGGGGGAGTGATAGGGCATCCTGCTTACTGAAAACCGCGGCAAGGTCTTGGTATTCCTACTTGGGGAGCAGAGACTGGGGAACTGTTTGACCCCTGGCTGTCCGCCGAACCAAGGCAGCATTGAAACACTTTGTTCCCCAGGAGCTGATGGTGCCAGACCTCCAATCAATGTGTGGATTGTGGAGTCGCAGCCATGGTCAACCCAGAGGGGGGACATGGGACTGTCTATAAGAAAGAAAGACAATCTCTCCCGGTGGTTTCCAGCAACGACTTAAAGGAGAGAAACAGATCAATCGAGGCGATCATATGTCCACTCAACCCTCTAACCGTCACAGGTGGAATGACTGGAGAGCAGGAAATCTCCAGCTTATTGGCTAAACCCTTATCAATGAAATTACCAGCTGCCTTGGGAATCGATAAGCACTTTTACGGTCAAGGAGGTAGTGGACCAGCGGAGGGTTGCCTCGATATCTGCCTCAGAGGAGGAGGAGACCCTTGCCTGACCCGTCCATAACGTCCGTAGGCATTTCCCTGTAGATGTGGACAGGAGGAGATGGCGTGCCTTTGTCTGCCACAATACAGACACGAGCCTTTGGCAACCCAACGTGCTCTTTCGGCTTTAGAGAGGCGCGCACGCCCCAGTTGCATTGGCTCTGGATCGGTGTTTGGATCTCGCGCAGTCCGGGACCGTGGATGGAGGGGGTGGCAAGGATGACGAGCGGGAATGGGCAGAAGGAGTCTTTTCCCGACGTCGCTCACGGATACGAGTATCGATCCGTTGGACCAGGGGGACCAGCTGGTCCAGGGTGTTTGGTTTCTCTCGAGAGGCCAGGTTGTCTTTTAGGCTCTCCAAGAGACCATTTAAGAAGGCCCCCTGTAATGCAGCGTCATTCAAACCGCTCTCTGCAGCGAGGATTCAGAAATCTATGGCATAATCCACGATGCTGCGGATTCCCTGACGCAGCCCAAGGAGTCTTCTACCCGCGTCCCTTCCTTGGTCGTGTGGGATATTTTAGTTAAGATTAGTTATGTGTGGTGTGCTGTTGGAAACAAACAGGGCCAGTGAAGCTGAACTTAGAGAGATCAAGCCAGGCTGGGGTGATAAAATGTTAATTAGTACATTCCAGGAGTAGGACCATAGGGCAAGAGATCAAGGGGAATAGGGGGACCTGGTTTATTGTCTGTTGGCTTATCACACCGACCCTGATGCGGACAGGGAACACAGGAGGGGAAGTGTAAACACAATTTAGGTGATATCTCCGGGCAGACCTCCTGGCGCCAGCCCCCCCTTCAACTGTCCTCTTCGTCTGCCTCCGATGTCACCAGATGGCGTCTGCAAGAAAGGGACACGCCCACCCAGGAAGCCCACTCAACAGATTCTATCCAATGACTGAGGGGTGGGAGGGGCTGTATATAAACTGTGTCCGGGTGAAAGTAATTCAGATTTTGTCGGTGAGAACGATCTCTAGATAGCTATCTGTAATAAAGGTGTTTTGTTTGGAAAGACTTGGACCGCGTGGACATTCTCTGATTCGGACTCGGGGGAAGCAGATTTCAACTTCAACAGTCGAAGACCTTCAATAACTCCTCTGTGAAGGCCTTATAGGAGGACTAGAGGGGACTATCATTTAGCCTGATGGCAGATGCCCATGTAAGGGCTCTTCCCGACAGGGCGCTGACCAGATAAGCTATTTTAGCCCGGTCTGGCGGGTAAGACCGCAGCTGTTGTTCAAAAAGCAGTGAACATTGCAGCAAGAAAGGTCGAACCGTGAAACGCTCGGGGGGGGTACGTAGTGAGGTTCACGATAGATGGAGGGGGCGAGTGCAGAGCACTGGCAGATGCGGTCTCAACAGGCGATTATGATTTTTCCCAACAGAAATTGTCAATCGCTTGGGGCCAATGAAATCAGATTTAGCTACACCATTTAAACAGTTAACACATAAAATGTATTTTGCTTTGTATTTTGTGTAGATTGTTGGCAGAAAGATATATACCTAATAAATACACAACAAAATGTGAGGTATACCATCTCATATGTTTGCAAATGCAAGCAAAATATTACACATCCTGCCCAGACTCCATTTTCTAGATCGAATCACAGAGCAACAAGGATTTTTTTTTATTAATTATGTTAATGAAATACCAAGTCACCCCAAATAATTAGATTGTATTGTGTCCATGCAAAAATCTTTTTTATAAAATTATTGATTTTTTTGAGACATTTAAACATGTATGTGAACTTCTTAAATTAATAATTGCAGTTTTTGTGTGTAACTGCTATTTATTAAATAGTGTCTTTCAGCAGGAGGACCGAGTGTGGCTGACAAAAATAGAATTAACCTCAATGAAGAATCAATCCAAGCTCGCAACAACTCCAATAAAGACAAAAACACTTTGCCTTGTGAAACACTGCCAACAGAACAGAAAAAACAGAACAGAATTCTATGTTATTTTGTCAAATCAGTGAAACCAAAGGCAACTGCTAGCAAAAGCACATTGAACCTGAAAATGCTGATAAATGATGTAACTTTTTACATTGTCAATTGGGGTTCTTGAAATAACGTTCTTGGTCCGTGTATATCGGGGTTACCACTGTAGAGTTCAAACTACTTCCCCCGAGTCCGAATCAGAGAATGTCCACACAGTCCAGTCTTTCCAAAGTAAATACCTTTATTTCAGTTAATTATCCGGAGATCAGTCTCCGACGTAAAGCAGAAACAGATCTGACTCTCTTTCACCTGGACACCTGGTTTTATACAGCCCCTCCCACCCCTCAGTCATTGCATATAATTTGTTGAGTGTGCTTCCTGGGTTGGCGTGTCCCTTCTTGCAGACCCCCTCACTGTCTGTGGGGCCATCTGGTGACATTGGAGGCAGACTGTCATTTCCTGGCTGGGAGCCCCTAGCCTACTCTATGTTTTGGGGCTCGCAGTCAGGGCATGCCACCTAGAGAGGCCTCTAGCCCTCTCTATGCCGTTGTGGGCTCCCCAGTCAGAGCAGCTGTGTTCAGTTGACTCTGATTGGGGAGCCTACTTAGGCTAGGCATCAGCCACACAATAGGTTTGGTTGATTGTTTGTGTTCCACAACGTTCATGGTTTGTCTCTGTTTTATTCCTTATTCAGTGAATACGCTACACGTTCTTTCTACATTGTTTTATGTTTTTTAGCACCTTTCATTTACGTTGAAAATTCGTGTAGTTTGTTTTGTGTTTTAAGGATTAAATCCACTTTACTTTCAAAATGTCTGCTTTTGGTTTCAACTCCGCAACCGTGACAGAATCAACCACCACATGGAACCAGCGACATTCGACGAGCCGCGTCGGGGGAGAGTGGAGCATACCTGGTTGTGGGACTGGGGATCTGACTCTCTCTTCTCTGACGATTCAGGGGCTGAATATGAGGACTGGGATCTTCCATATGATGATCCAGGCTGGGGTGTCAGCAGGGGGTGGAGAAGTCCACCTTTAACCCAGGATCCATGGGTTTCCTCGGCACCCAGCTCAGCTACTTCCCAGGGGCCCCCCCAAACAATTTTTGGGGGCGGGCTAGTGGGGTCCCCATGGGATGAGAGGCTGGTATCTGATTGGAGATCCAGACAGTCTCAGTATCTGTCCCTGTCTGCGCTGACCGCGGGCTCCCGCCTGTCTCCCTGGGAAGGGAGCAGGCTAACCAGGCATCCCGGGTTGGGGCCTGGTAAACAGGCAGCCCGTGGCACCACCTGTGCCCCGGGCCCTGGGAAGCGAACAGCTGTCGCTCCAGGGTCCGCTAGGATAACCACCTGCCCCACGTTCAGTCCACGTCCCAGCACCTGCGTCACTTCCGGCCCTCGTCCCAGCACATGCTCCACGTCCGACCCTCGTCTCAGCACCTGCTCCACGACCGGTCCACGTCACAGCACCTGCTCCACGTCCGGCCCTCGTCCCAGCACATGCTCCACGACCGGCACACGTCCCAGCACCTGCTCCACGTCTGACCCTCGTCTCGGCACCTGCTACACGACTGGTCCACGTCCCAGCACCTGCTCCACGTCCGGCCCTCGTCTCAGCACTAGCTCCACGACAGGCCCGCGTCCCAGCACCTGCCCCATGTCAGACCGTTGTTGTGCCGTTGCCAGCTCCCAGAGCTAGTCCTCCGTTGCCTGCTCCCAGGGCCAGTCCTCCGTTGCCTGCTCCCGGAGCTAGTCCTCCGTTGCCTGCTCCCGGGGCCAGTCCTCCGTTGCCTGCTCCCAGAGCCAGTCCTCCGTTGCCTGCTCCCAGAGCCAGTCCTCCGTTGCCTGCTCACAGAGCTAGTCCCCCGTGTCCTGCCCCCAGGGCCAGTTTCCCGTGTCCTGCCCCCAGGGCCAGTTTCCCGTGTCCTGCCCCCAGGGCCAGTTTCCCGTATCCTGCCCCCAGGGCCAGTTTCCCGTGTCCTGCCCCCAGGGCCAGTCTGCCGTGCCCAGCTGAGACGCCGCCCCTGACGTGCCCAGCTGAGACGCCGCCCCTGACATGCCCAGCTGAGACGCCGCCCCTGACGTGCCCGGCTGAGACGCCGCCCCTGCTGTGCCCAGCTGAGACGCCGCTGCCTCCCCCGGACGAGCCGCCACCGCTGCCACCCCCGGCGGAGCCGCCGCCGTTAATCCACCCTCCCCCCCTTGTTTGACTCTTGCAGCCTGGAGGCCGCGCTTTGGGGGGGGGCTCTGTCATGTCCTGGTTGGGAGCCCCTAGACTACTCTATGTTTTGGGGCTCGCAATCAGGGCATGCCACCTAGAGAGGCCTCTAGCCCTCTCTATGCCGCTGTGGGCTCCCCAGTCAGAGCAGCTGTGTTCAGTTGACTCTGATTGGGGAGCCTACTTAGGCTGAGTTAGCACCACACTCTGTGTGGTTTATTGTTTGCATCACAACGTTTACGGTTCTTGTTTTTGTTTAATCCAACTCACAGTGGATACGCTACACGTTTATTGTAAGTTAGTTTTAGTTCTGTTTATACAGCACCTTTACTTTTGACGTTTACAGTTCGTGTAGTCTTTGTCTTTTGTGTTTCTTGGATTAATTTCACCTTTTACTGTTGAAAATGTCTGCTTTTGGTTCCACCGCACATGCAAGCCGTGATAGAGTGGGGGGAGTAGAGTGTGGGTTGAAAATGCATGTTTAATTAAATAAGGGATTGAATGCATAATTTAATGGGTCAATACTTTGCAAAGGCACCTGTAATTCATGAATTTTGTATGAGTCTGTGTAACAACATTATGAATGAACTATTAACTATCCCCAATAATTGCATGATTGTGTTTCACAGTCCATTAATATAAAAACCTATGGGCTTTGAGCATGCCTTTCAGCGGGAAGAAAGAGTGGCAAACAAAAAATAAAATGAACTTCATAGTCGAGTTGAGCCAAGTTCTCAACAACGGAACTATTTGATTCAATGCAGATTTTTTTGATTTGGGGAACTCAGCTTAAGGTACACTATAACAAGTCAACTTAGTACTTGGTCTTTATATGGATAAAACACAAACTGTAAGGTATGACTAAGTGAATAAAGACAGAAACACTTTATAATGGAATTATTTGTTGACTACACAGATTAACAAAAGGCTACTGCTACAAAATACACACTAAACATAGAAATTCAGACTGATACTGTAGCTAAAATTATAATAGGTGTTTAAGAAATAATGATATGGGTCCATATGTTTTGTCCTACATTAAATGTATAAAAGTCTGAACGTTTAGTTTATCTTTGTTCATTAGAGTGACAAGCATAGTTGTGGTAGGGAGGCGGAAGTGCTGACATTTTGTTGTCATAGAAGGCAGAAAGCTAGCTCACCAATTAAAACATTGTGTCATGTTATCAGATACATGGGACAGAAGCTAATCAAGTCAACTAAGCCCACAGTTCAACTTTTGAGACCTGTAGATCATCTCAGCATTACAGACAGGTGTCCCATACTGTTCAGTCAATGATTTTGACACACTTACTCCTTCACTTGAAGGAGTAATTGTCATCAAATTTAAATCCATAAAGGGTGTTAAGACAAATCTTAAAACATGATTCACATCTCTGTTCCTATTTCTGGAGTGATTAGTGATTTGTTGACCCAGATGATGTTGTAGGAGTCATAAGAAAATGGCTTGCTACCTATAATAATTTGAACTGGCATGGTTTGGTCGCTTGCAAAAACATCTTTATACAATGTCAGTTGAAAGAGGCTATCAGGGGTAAAGTCAAAGTAGAGATAAAAGCACACAAGGTACTTTTACTCTTACATTAAGATGGACATATCAATAAGTACATTTGTTTGTAACCAAAACATTGAGTAGCCTGGTTCCAGTTACTGGATTAACCAAGCCCATTTATAAACCAACTGAACACACCCTATTCAGGTAATGGTACATATCCAAAGACAAGTTGCAACACGATGGATCTTCCTCCTGCCACATATCAGTGCAAGAAATTTGCTCTTCATAACAGGACAGATCAGAACATGATCATTGTATAATCTAACTTTTCTTACAGGTGTTTTATTTAAAACAAAACCTTTTTGGTTGGAGAAAATGCTGGGATAGAATGTACAGTGTTGGCTCATTTTCTGCTTATCTAACAACCTACACAAATGCAAAACCCTGTCCATGGGCATCCTGGTATTGTTTTAACCTGCAGCGTATCCCAAACCGACAACAGAGTCTCCAAATTCATATCCTGTCACTAGAGTTGTTCCTGATGGAAACGTTATTCAGAACCTTTTGCAAAACGTAGATGTAGTGATTGTCCAACTTTCATACAACCTATCCAATAGTCAATCAGCATTTCATGTCTATTGCAGCAAAGTAAACATGGTTAAAGACATGAACAAAGGATCTGACTTCAGACTATAAGTGCCAGAGGTATGCACACCTGCGCAAGGTGGGGTCTAATTTCATTTAATGTGTCTGGCCTATTTGGGGATCATAACTCCTTGTCCATTACATATCCACTAGTCAAACAATCACAACACGCGGCTTGCATTTCAAACTAGATGCTTACATCATGGTAGCAGTTAGGAATTAATAATAATAGTTATTACAACACAACAAAATGTGAAAACATATTAACATATTCAAATATTACACATTCACATTCCCATTCCCAAAAGGCATCACTTAAATCAAATACTAGAGCAACCAGGTGAAACGTCCAGCCCAGGAACTTTATGTTGCTTTAACATTTGGATGTGTTCTCAGACAGTGTAAATGAAGTTAATCCAAAACAACGTCACACAGATTAGGCAGATTTTGTGTTCATACATAAAGATTATTAATGACATTATTTATTTTTCAGAGCATTTTAACATTTAAGTTAAACTCTTAAATCAAAATGAATTGCTGTTTTGCATGTAACTACCAAGTAATTACATAACATAAGAGGTTTCAGCATGCCTTTCAGACCAACAGTGGCAAACTAAAAATAGAATTAACTTTAATGAAGGATTAATTCATACTCTCAACAACTTCAATAATACAGAAACAGTTGTTCTTGTGAAACATTGCCAACAGAGCAGCAACAAGTACAGCTATAAAGTCTGTGTTGATTAAGTCAAATCAGCGTATCCAAAGGCTACATTTACAAAACACATGAATCCTTAAAATGCAGATAGATTTACTTACATTGACAATAGATGTTCTAGAAATAATGATGTTGGTCCGTGTATGTCGTGGCTTCCACACAATAAACGAAACAGATAATTGCTTTTGGTTTCAAGTTCAAGGAAATGGAGTCTGAGGTGTGGTTGCTGCATGTCTCTCATAAAACAGTGCGTGCTTTCATAAAACAAATGTGCACTTTGCATAAACCAGAAGTGCAAAAAAGTGCAGTCCAAAAATGGTATGCAGGGGAATGAGTCAATGTCCAGAATGCTCCAATGTACGAGCCTACAAAATGAAATGAAGCACATTGTATGGATGTGCAACTGGCATAGGTAAGTAGTGTGAAAATTAACAATGTAACAAAGTGCAAACATGCAGAGGGTAATACAAACGGAATGGATTAGTGCAAGTGCCAAATGATGGTGATCATTATCAGCATTTAGACAGATGCCCCATATATACAATCAATCACCCATCCATGTAAATCAATGAGTGACAGTCAAACGGAAAGATGATGTAAGGGGGTGGAGTCCTTGGGGACAGGACAGGAAGAAAATGCAAGGGGGTAGGGTCCTGGGGTACTGGATAGGCGAAGAGGTAAGGGGGTGGAGTCCTGGGGTACTGGATAGGACGAAGAGGTAAGGGGGTGAAGTCCTGGGGGACTGGATAAGAAGACAATATTAAGGGGATGATCACTAAACACTCCACACCTATTACCCCCTTTTCAGAGCAGGAAAGAGTCTGGTCTTGCTGGCTAAGGATTCAGTTAGGCTTATTTTAAGAAGAAGGGTTTTGGATTAGTGCTCGGTTTTGGGTTACAGGTTAAGGTCAAGGTTAGTTAGGTTTAGTACATAGTTAAAGCTGTTGACAATTTAAGTACTGCAGCCCCTACCATGCATAACATCCAGGTTGTATGAAGTAGCAGATTTTTAGAACATGAAATTACTTGCATTATTGGTTGGCAAAATTTGTAAATTAACATGAAATGGAAACCACATATCTCATCAGTGTATGTAAAGTGTGTCGACACAATCAATCAAAATTAAATCATGACCCAAAACAATAATATCAACAGTCATTTGTTTAATAAAAGTAGTAACACATTTTTTAACCTATCATAACATGCATTTTTAACATGACATGCTTAAATAAAAATGTACAACCTCCCAATGATTTGAATGACAAATAAACCCAGAAACAGAACATGATTTTCATCTTTCCCTATCCCCCAAAACACAAATTGTTTTATAACAATTATCTATAGTTATTTAGCTGGTTAAAATTGTTATAACATACAGTAGACCTACAACAGTATATGTCCACCTTTAGATAAATGGTAAATTGAAAAGAAGCACATTTAGATCCAGGCATTTATAAAAATGTTCAGCCCTGCCTTAATAAAATAAACCCTCAACACATGATAAATTGCATTTGTTAATTTTTTGGATTTTGTAAATGTCAGTGTAATAAAAGACAAAGTAAACAAGAGAAAGAAAACATCTAAAATGTAATGTGGGTCGAAGGTTTCATGTGTAGTCACCATCCTACTGCATGATCTGAAACAACATATAAGACAATATAAAACAATATCTGACAGCTAGATTAAAACAAATACTGTATTTGGCAATTTTGGCCAAAATGTGTTTTGTAATTTAGCGATATTACAAATACTATACACACGTATATCAAACATCATATCAAATTCCACAAACCAGCAATACGAGTAATTATTCTCTTAGCTAAATCAACAAAAATGTATGAATGTGTGGTTGTGTTTGTGATGTCCATGCTTACTTTTAGATAATTGTTATAATCCATCAACTCCCAAAAGAGATGTAATCTTGTTATAATCCTCAGTGACATCTGCATTAAAAAAGCAAATCAGAACAAGCAGTTGCTTATAGAGACACAGTTCCTATTTTTAAAACGTGACAGTGGATACACCCTGGCTGGACTATGTTCTGGCTCTGCCACCCCCTCTAGTGGCCTGTGGGCGACGTGCCCTTCACCGTCACTAATCACCCAGTCATCAAGCACACTGCCAACTGTTCGCACCTGTCCCTCATTACCTACTCACCTTCCCTACTTAGGTTCCTGTTTGCTCACCCCCCAGTGTCGATTCAAACAAGATACTATGCAG
>JACXGK010007312.1:0-14471 GCA_016801125.1 Novumbra hubbsi | reverse complement strand
CAAATCACTTGAAATTTACTTAATTCAACAATTAGGTTTAATTTCACTTACAGTAGATTTTTTTATTTAGAGTTTGTATCTGTTCTTTAAAGAAAACCAAACATGGAATGCAGTTTTCAAACCCAAAGACTAATAGCATACTAGGAATTTGGGATTAGAATGTTTTTTGCTTTGCAAAGCATAGTCCTGAGAAATTGAGCATTAGCGTCAACAGGATGCATCTGTTTCCTTTCGTTTCCTCTTATATATGTGTTTTTCTGTTAAGCAGAGCGAGTTGGAAAGGTTATTTGTGTAAGCGTGCATCTTGCAGAAAAATGGCCTTTATTAATCTCAAGCATGTTGTTAGTCTAGTTTCAGTGTAAATAATTCCACAGAGTTAGCCACATTTCGCCTGATCTCCTCTGAAAACTTCCAAAGTCAATGGACAACTGATTGTATTTCTATAAAATGTAGTCCATTAGCACAGCTGTGTAATAGCTCTTTCAAATATTTATGGTTTTGAGTTTAAGAATGAGAGTTTTTTTTAACTGCTGCTGATCTGGTCTGAAAAATAATTAAATGTAAGTCAGTTAAACACGTTTTGGAAGGGTTTGTGTTTTAAATAATTAGCAGCAGCAGTATGACAACACCACATGATTTGAATCCTATTCTCCAAATGATTCACAGCTGTAATGCAGTGACTTGTACTTGAGGTAAACTATCTTTAAATAAGTAAAGTTCCCTTTATTCACCTGGGAGGAACCAGCTGTTGGGTGTCTGCAGTGAAATCTCAAATGATTATTCTAGTTTAAACTTCAGCTGCATCTCAATGTGTTCATAATACAGGAAAAAACAATATTTAGTTAACTTTTGTCAGCATCCTGGTTTTCATACTGTAAGATCTAAGATGCCTCTTGAATGCATTTTGGTATAGAAATTGACTTTTAGGAGTTGACTGAAAACATGCATTACACTTTAATGACAACATTCTACGTTTCAAACCTTCATTTTCTTTAAACCATTCAGCATATCTTTCTTGGCCTTCCAGAAAATATTTCCTTTCTTCATGTGCTGATGTAGCTCATCTTTCATCATTTTCAGATATCCTAGTCCTTCATAGCATGAGGCCCCAAAAACAAAGTAATATTTTTCCATAACCATTCAAGTGCTATTAATATTTTCTAAATGTATTATAAAGCATGTTTTACAAATATTAGTTTAAAGGGCTACCTGATGGCCTGAATAATGAAATATGTAACTGCTATTCTTAATGTAAGTGTATTTTAATATCTTGCAATTTTCTATTGAAATGGTTGTATTATGTGTTCTTCAAACTGAATGCAAAGCACAATTGTAAATAGGACTTGCAGTTGGCTTCTTTTCAATAACAAGAAAACATGTATTTTCTTCTTCTTCTAGTTTATTATTATTAATAAAATCTATACCATAGCTGCGGGATGATTAAATATCAAGATGTGTCCTCCAAGCACCTCATTTCGCCAAACCTTTTGATTTTTATCACACTGCTTCTCAAGATTTATTTTCGCTAGTACACATGCATAACGGGCAAGTTTAATGCTTAAAGTGTTCTTTTTTAATCATGATTGACATATGCATACTTTGATAGGATACACGCATGGAGTCCTTGATTGACTCGCTTAGTGTGAAGTAGATCTGCTTCTTTTCCTGAAGGAGGTCATGGATTAGTTGTGTCTTCAACTTTGTTTCCTTTAAGATAGAAAAGTAATTTTCAAGAAGCTCCCTTAATACAGTCTAGTTTGCCTATATTACAAAATAAACCAGTAAAACGTATATGCACAAGACATCACTCTAATCCATAATTTTAGGTTATGTTCACATGTATTCAAATACTAACTATTAGTATATTATTTCAGAAATACTGTAAAAACCATACCTCTGTCTTAATGAATGTCAGATGCAGTGACACGCTAATGTGCTTCTCAACCAAGCTGTTTGTGTCAAGGGAGAATTTCTCAATCTGCTCCCTGATTGGGCCACATTTGTCATTTCTGAAACAATACGGTTCGAACATATGGTTACAATACTTGATTGTGCCTTGTCGTTCCACACCGATTGACCTTTTGTGATAATTATTAGATTAATTGTAATGATAAATCTTACGGGAAAACATTTGTAAACTCTTTATCAATACAACTTCTCATGCATGAGGCTAAAGACTCATTAAGGTTCCGTTCCTTTTGGTTTTTCCCTCTTGGTTTGTTAATGCCATCATTTTGGCATAAAGTCTTCACTACTTTATGCCATGCATTGCCTTTTTTTTTGCCTAAAAAGTGTGAAATAAGCAGTTATTTTAGGGGCACAGCAAAGAACATGTATCCTCCATGAGTATATCTTGACTTGTTCGTCAAGCTTCTCTAACTCAAGCACAAACCCGTTGGTACAGATTTAGAGTGATGGTCGAAAAAGCGGCCTTTATCTATAGATCAGCTTACTGGTTCTATCCCTTTATTCATTAGTTTCTGGCATGATTCTTCTGACTGTTGAACTCCTTGGAAGAGGCATCGGTCAAAAACATCATAAGTGTCATGCCCTGGCTGCGAGCCCCTGGCCATTTCAGGGCAAGCCTATTAGTGAGGCCTCTAGCCCTCTCTATGCCGCTGTGGGCTCCCCAGTCAGAGCAGCTGCATTCAGTTGACTCTGATTGGGGAGCCTACTTAGGTTAGCTTT
This sequence comes from Novumbra hubbsi, assembly GCA_016801125.1. NCBI lineage: Eukaryota > Metazoa > Chordata > Actinopteri > Esociformes > Umbridae > Novumbra > Novumbra hubbsi. Next base: position 11,783 of record JACXGK010007312.1, on the reverse strand, counting down.
GCACCACACCCGGTGTGGTTTATTGTTTGTTTGTTTGTATCGCAACAGCTCATGGTTTGTCCTTTGTTTAATTCCATTGTCAAGCGAATGCTCTACATGTCTTTGTATATCGTTTTTATGTTAGTTAGTCCTTTCATTTTACGTGTACAGTTTCGTGTAGTTTGTACCGTTTGTCTTTGGGATTAAATTCACCTTTACTTTTGAAACAATGTCTGCGTATGGTTCTGCCGCACACCACAGCCGTGACAATAAGTCTTTTCCATGCATTGACCAATGGATTTAAGGTTGTCCTTCAGCCTCTGATCCAAAACCTGGCACACCTCTTCTTTGCTGTCTGTCTGAAATCCAACTCAACATAGTCAGTATTATATACACGTTTATTATTAAGTAGTATTTTGTTTAGGTTGAAATGCTTGTCCAAGAGGGTTCAGGAAGTGTTGGAAAATAATTGGCCCAATTCTTACATTTTCATTTAGGGGTGTACTCACATTTGTTGCCAGCGGTGTAGACATTAATGGTTGTGTGTTGAGTTATTGTGAGGGGACAGCAAATTACAACTGTTAAACAAGCTGCACACTCACTACTTTACATTGTAGCAAAGTGTCATGTCTTTAGTGTTGTCACATGAAAAATATAATAAAATGTTCACTTTTGTGAGATACTGTATATGTATATATTAGTTGTATAAATTCTGTAACAAATGTCAGTCATGGTGGCTTATTAATGACTGATGACGAATTTGAGGAATTAGGTATAAAAAACAAAACAACAATTGCACCTGGTTTTTCATCTGGTTTGCTCTGCTGTTCCATGTTGTATTTATTGGAACTTACTGTAAACACCTTAAAGAAACCCTCTGCATCACTGAAGTGTTTCTGGAACATGAGCAAAAGACAAACGGACAAACATATGTCAAAACACTATTTACAAATATGGAAATTATTTTTTATCATGCAATTGGTTATACGTTGAGCAATGTTAGAACTTTCATACCTACATGAAAAGCAAATGTTAACCAACAGTTTTTTTGTTTATAAAACAATAAATATTTCCAAGCAGGATTCCAAAATGTCTCCACTGACTTACCTTTACATCTTTTTGCTGGTTGAATTTATGCATCACTTTTGTCTTGGTTCTTTCATTTCTGGTCAAAATACTGGAGCATGCATCATCCTTTTGACTCCCCCCAATGTTGTCCGTCTTGGTGCAGATGAAGTTGATGCTTTTACATTCTCCACCGGGTTCAAAGAGGCTAACAGTGCTGTCTAAAATCTCCCATGGTTCCTTTTCTGAAATTGCTCGCGAAATGTTTCTCACAATCCAAACAACAGAGCAGTTTCCTACAAACTGAAAAAATGTCAAGTAAATTATCAGAAGAAAATTTATACTGTGGTTATAGAAAGTCAAAACCTCTTTTTGAAATGTTGTTGCATTACAGATTGAATTAGAAACATGTGAGAGATGGTAGTTTAACAACAATCCATGATATAAAGTTGTTGAAAGGCATTGAAAAGAATTCAAAGGCTTTTTTTTATTCCTTGGAGCCCAGTTAATAATAATAAGTCTACATTACATTTCCAAGCACCATTTAAGAAACCCAAGGACACTGAACAAAAGAATTCAAGACAAAACAGTAATCACAGCACTAAATTAACACTAGGCTAAGCAATGGGAAAAGCTATAAAGGTTTTCCAGCATTGGAGTAATGTATTTCCTGGGTTTGGTGCGTGACAAGTCACATCTTAACTCTCTTGCGTGTGAGGACCCTAGCTGCAGAGATTTAAACGTGCTGAAGCTGGGCCAATGCATTGCCTGACTGCCCCAACAGGACTCCATTGAAGTAGTCCAGATGTGATGCAACAAAAGCATGTATGAGAGTCTCTGCCAACAGGTCTGTGAAGCATCGGCAGAGCCGGGAGATTTTTCGGAGGTGAAAGAAGACTGGCTTGGTTATAGACATGATGTGGGGCTTGAAGGAGAGAGTTGGATTAAAGATGACTGCAATGTTATCGACCTCATAGGATGGACAGATGGAACAGACATCAATAGACAACACAAGGTCAACCTTTTTCTTCAGAAAAACTGTGCAACCACAATGACCTCTGTTTTATTACTAATGAGTTTCAGTAAATAAGTGGTTGTCTAGTTTTGGATGTCTTGAAGACGGCTGGTCAGAGAGGAAGGTGCGAGTAGAGTTTGTTGTTGATATTAAACACTGTCATCTGCTAGCAGTGGAAATGAAAACCATTTTGTTGAATGATCTGTCCCAGGGGTAACATACAGACAATGAAAAGAATGGGTCCAAGCACAGAACCCTGAAACATTCCTTGGTTAACAGGGGCTGGCCGGGATTTTGAGCCACTATATGATACAAACTGCTTTCCATTAGCCAGATTGAAAACAGTCAAGTGCCGAACCACGTACGCCCAACATTGTATCCATGCAGTCAAGAATGATAGTGTAAAACGCAATGTGGAAGGTCCAGGATGATGAGTATATTGAAAGAGTTTTTGATCACTTTTACACAGGCAGCTTTTGTGCAGGGCTTTGCTTGAAACCCTGATTGAAGAGGTTCTTACAGGTCATGGTTGGTCATATGATGCTGAAGTTGAGAGACAACTGCTTGCTCCAGAATTTTAGCCAGGACATGGAGGTTAGAAATCAATCAATCAATCAAATGTATTTATAAAGCCCTTTTTACAACAGCAGTTGTCACAAAGTGCTTTTACAAAAACACCCAGCCTAAAACCCCAGTTAGCACGCAACAACAGGCTTGAAGCACGGTGGCTAGGAAAAACTCCCTACGGGGCCGGAGTGTAGGAAGAAACCTAGAGAGGCACCAGGCTCAAAGGGGTGGCAATACCTCTTGTGGCTGTGCAGGGTGATGTTTAAGAATACTGCTAATAATTAATAAGTTCACATGAGCTATGTCCAGAGTCCAAAATGACTGATCTAGGTTGACAGGCATGATCAGATTGGCAGGACAGGAACAGTCCAGGGTAGGTTGATTAGGGGTTCAGCCTGGTGGCAGACGGAATCGTCAGGATCATCTAAGTTGGGAGGGGGGGTCAGCAGAGTAGCAGCTGGAATAGTCAGGTATCTGCTTGTTCTGCAGCAAAACCAGGAGGGCTCAGGACAAGGTCTTCTGGGCCTGTTACTCCACAGGTATAGGCCGAGACCTCACGTCCTTCTAGTTGAACCGCAACAGGAGACAAGGAGAGGGTGCATTTTTTAGAGTTATGGAGGAGAACTAGCCCTGCTCCCCTGGCACAATAATATAGCAGCATAAAACTTTTGTCTGAGACAGGGGGGTCCAGTGACACTGTGGCCCTATCCAAGGGAGGCCTCGGACAGGACCCAACAGGCAAGAAATCAATCCACCCACATTGCCAGGCATCAGCCAGGGACATCGACAGTATCGAGCCATTCCGGTCACCTTCAACCCCTGGGCCAGGCTACACTAGTCAAAAACCATGCTGAAAAGATGCGTCTTTAGTAGACACTTAAAAATTGCCACAGAGTCTGCATTTCTAACCGTAATTGGCAGATTATTCCACAGTAGCGGAGCTCTATGTGAGAAAGCCCTGCCTCCGGCTGTTTGTTTAGAAATTCTATGTATGACAAGAAGATCTTGCAATCTTAAGTTACGTGTAGGTATATATGGCTGGATCATTTCAGAGAGATATGCAGGAGCAAGTCTGTGTACTGCTTTATAGGTCAACAGTAAAACCTTAAAATCAGCCCTAGTTTTGCCAGGCAGCCAATGTAGAGAAGCTAATACTGGAGTAATGTGCTCAAATCTTTTACTTCTAGTTAAAATTTGAGCAGCCGTATTCAACACTAACTGACGTTTATTCATTGATTTATCAGGGTAACCGGAGATTAGAGCTTTGCAATAATCTAGTCTAGAAGTAACAAAAGCATGGATTAGTTTTTCAACATCAGCTTTTGATAAAATAAATCGTATTTTAGCAATGTTCCGAAGAGCAAAAAAAAAAAGCAGCTCTAGAGATATTTTTTATGTGTTCATCGAAAGAGAGGTCAGGGTTGAGGGTGAGGCCAAGGTTCCTCACATTCTTTTGGGATATGACTATACAACCGTCCAGGTTCATTGTGAGATCTCCCAACAGTGCTCTTGGTTTCTTAGATCCTAAAATTAACATTTCTGTTAATTCAGTTTTAAAGCAAAAAGTTATAGGTCATCCATTTCCTAATATCTGCGACGCATGCTTCCAAAGTAGCTATTCTGGGGGCCTCTCCATGCTTCATCGAGATATAAAGCTGTGTGTCATCAGCATAGCAGTTCCTGATGACATCACCCAGAGGGGTGTAGAATTCAAACTACTTCCCCCGAGTCCTGAATCAGAGAATGTCCACACGGTCAGCTATTTCCAAAGTAAACGCCTTTTATTACAGATATATCTGGAGATCGTTCCCCAAAATACAGCTAGAAAGATCTGAAGTCCGTTCCCATCGGACACATTTAATGTAGCCTATTCCCCCCTCAGTCATTGTATCAAAATTGATGAGCGCGCTTCCTGGGTGGGCGTGTCCCGTCCTGCAGCCCCCGTCTCCATCCATGGGGCCCTCTGATGGCCTTGGAGGCCGACGAAGAAGACAGTTGAGGGGGGTAGGCTGGCGCCAGTAGATCCGACCATGGCTAGCTCGTTTCCATCCTCCTCGTTGTCTGCATCTGTGGGTCCAGCTAAAAAAGGCAATAAACCTGTCTTCCTATACATGCTATGTCCTTGCCTCTAATCTCTTGATTTATAGTCCTACCTCTGGAATGTACTTCTTAATATTTACGACCTCCAGCTGGCTAATTTCAGAGTATACGCCCTACTGGCACCGTTAGCTTCTAATAGCACACACACATCAAATCTTAACTAAAATTATCCACAGGGGGCATATATAGGGAAAACAGTAAGGAAAAACTATTCCGCATAGCCCAACATGGGTTTCCAATCTCTCCAAAAGAAGGGAGTGATCAATAGTGTCAAAAGCAGCACTAAAATCAAGATGCAAGAGAACAGATGCAGAACCTTTGTCTGAGGCCATTTGAAGGTCATTTATCACCTTCACAAGTGCCGTCTCAGTGCTATGATGGGGTCTGAAACCGGATTGGAGCTTTTCACAAACGTTGTTTGTCTTCAAAAAGGCATTAAGTTGTAGAGAAACAGATTTTTCTAAGATTTTGAAAAGGAAGGGGAGGTTCGATATTGGCCTATAATTCTTTATTAAATCTGTGTCCAAATTAGATTTTTTCGGTAGAGGCTTTATTTCTGCTATTTTTAATGAGTTTGGTACACTTCCAGAGGACAGGGAGCAGTTTATTATGTTCAACATTGGTGGACCTAGCACTGGGAGTTGCTCCTTAAGTAATTTTGTTGGAATCGGGTCTAATTGACAATTTGTGGGTTTAGAACTTGTTACTAATTTAGTGAACGTGTCAAGTGAAATAGGATAAGAAAATTAAAGTGTCCCCATTGATATCAGGTCATGGGAGTTCTGTGCATTCTTAGGACCGGTGAATGTTTGAAAACTAGGCCTGCTGGAAGAGTCGGTTATTTGTTTTCTAATGGTGATGATCTTTTCATCAAAAAAGTTCATGAATTTATTTCTGCAGAAGTGAAGACCCACTTCATTTGTTGAACGTTGCTTATTCGTTAACTTAGAAACAGTATCAAAGATTTTTTTTTTTTTTTTTTTGTTCACCTCAATCAGGTTGGAAAAATAAGATGATCCAGCAGATGCGAGTGCTTTTCTGTATTGTACTGTACTGTCTATCCAAGCTAATCTAAATACTTCCAAGTTGGTAGAGCGCAACTTTTGCTCCAACTTTCTGGAGGCTTGCTTGTATGCTCTAGTATGGTTCGTGTACCAGGGATCAAGTTTATTATTTCGTATTTCTTTGTTTTTTGCGGTGCAACCCTATCTAAAGTCTTGCGCAATATTGAGTTTAAATCCTCAATTTGATCATTAACAGATTTGTTTGGAATATATTTTAGTAAAGGGTTTGTGCTAGTAGAAACAAACCGTGCCGGTAGGGCGTATACTCTGAAAATAGCCAGCCGGGGGTTGTAAATGATAATCAATACATTCCAGAGGTAGGACCATAAATCAAGGGATTAGAGACAAGGACATAGAATGTATAGGAAGACAGGTTTATGGCCTTTTAGCTGGACCCACAGATGCAGACAATGAGGAGGATGTAAACAAGAGCTAGCCGAGGTCAGATCTACTGGCGCCAGCCTACCCCCCTCAACTGTCTTCTTCGTTGGCCTCAGAGATCACCAGATGGCCCCACGGATAGAGATGGGGTCTGCAAGACGGGACACGCACACACAGAAAGCACGCTCAGCAATTTCTATACAATGACTGAGTGGGCAATGGGCTACATAAACTGTGTCCAATGTGAACGGACTTCAGATCTTCCTGGCTGTATTTTGGGGAACGATCTCCAGATATATCTGTAATAAAGGCGTTTACTTTGGAAATAGTTGACCGCGTGGACATTCTCTGATTCAGGACTTGGGGGGAGTAGTTTGAATTCTACAACATGGGGGCTCGTCCGCGATCGGAGAGTGTTCACGCCAATTGATTTAACCAGAGCCATCGGAAATTACAAATGATTTTCAGCCGGGCAAGTTATTAAGGTGAGCAGAACCTATTTTTAAAAAACAACTCTGCGTATTGGCCATAGCCAAATTTTAAAGATCGTTTGTGAAAAGTACGAAGAGTGTAAATTAAGATGTCCAAACTAATGGCCTGGACAGAGTGGCATCTCCGGCCAACTAGGGGGTTAGAGGCCCGCAAGGACTAACCTCTGAACTCATTTTGGCTTCAATATTTTAAGATATTCCAAACTATAGATCTTAGAAGTGGCAAATCCTACCTAGTTTTGACAAAAACGAGGACCCTATAGAGCGGCGTCTCTATAGGGATTGCTCGGCTAAAAAGGCCCGGAGCATTGAGGACCTCCAAACTTTAGATCCTAGAAGTAGCGTATCCTACCTTGTTTTGACGGAAGCGAGGACCCTATAGAGCGGCGACTCTATAGGGATCGCTTGGCTAAGAAAGCCCGGAGAATTGAGGACCTCCAAACCATTTATTAGGTGAAAATCCTGAAGCTAAAGACTCCAAAAAGATTGGGTGACAGGCCTGGAGATTAAAAGAGCTCCAAACTACGGGGACTAGACTCCCCCGGACGGCACCGACTTCTGAAAATCGGTGTGTTATTGTTATTTTGTGGTAACTGTGTTGTGGTAACTGTGTGTAAATGTCCCTTTGTTTTGTCACGTGGTATCGTTAGTTGTATGTTGCTGGTGTGTTGCGGTTACTGGTTGTATGCAAGTACCGTAGGAACCGTAGGTGAACAGAGATTGTGTGGAAAATGGAGACGGAGAACATAGAATGGAAGCCAGGGGCTGAACAGATTGAAGGGTGAAAATGTGGAGGAAGAAGTGTAGTGGATAGGGAAAGGTTAAAAAATGTAGTGGAGGATTACGATAGAGATTAGAGGAGGCCAGGGAAGGAGTGTGGTTCCAGATTACAGTAAAAAATACAGAGGTTGGTTAGGGATGATTGGTATTACACAAATTTGTAGAACAGGCAAAAACTGTAAGCTGAATATCAGAAAGTGGAGCTAAATATTAAAAGGCATAAACGGTAGGCAGTCATCCCAGGAGAGGGAAGTAATAAAGCTACTCTTAGCAGAAGGAGAGGGCCTGCTAGATAGCATAATTAAAGGAAGAGAAATGTCGCATAGAAATTTGAGGTTTGGTAACATGATTCCGGTTGTTGAGAAGTGTGGAATATTTTAGTTAAGATTAGATGTGTGCTGTTAGAAACAAACAGGGCCAGTGAAGCTAAACTCAGATAGAGCAAGCTGGTGGGGTGATAAAATGTTAATTAGTACATTCCAGAGTAGTGCCATGAGTCAAGAGATCAAGGGGGAATAGGGGTACCCAGTTTATTGTCTGTTGGCTTATCACACTGACCCTGATGCGGAGAGGGAACACAGGAGGGGAAGTGTAAACACAATTTAGGTGATATCTCCGGGCAGACCTCCTGGCGCCAGCCGCCCCCCCTTCAACTGTCCTCTTCGTCTGCCTCCGATGTCACCAGAGGGCCACACGGACAGCAAGGGGGTCTGCAAGAAAGGGACAAGCCCACCCAGGAAGCCAACTCAACAGATTCTGTCCAATGACTGAGGGGTGGGAGGGGCTGTATATAAACTGTGGCCAGGGGAAAGTAATTCAGATCTTGTCTACTGTACGGTGGAGAACGATCTCCGGATAGCTATCTGTAATAGAGGTGTTTAGTTTGGAAAGACTTGAACCGCGTGGACATTCTCTGATTCGGACTCGGGGAAGCAGATTTTAACTTTAACAACTTGGGGAGCTCGTCCGGGGATCGGAGAGTGTTCATGCCAATTGACCGAACCAGAGCCTCCAGAAATTCCAAACGATTTTCAGCCGGCTAACTTAAGAAGGTAAGCAGAACCTGTTTTAAAAAACAAATCTGTTTATTGACCATAATCAAATTTAGAAAATCGTTTGTGAAAAGTACGAAGAGTGTAAAAGAAAGTTTCCAAACTAGAGGCCCGGAGTAGCGTCTCCGAAGCTAGGTATTGAGGTAAAGTCAGGACGGAGCGGCGACTCCGGATGACATTAAAGTTTAATGCTACATTAAAGTTTAATGCTATATTTAGGTTTGAGTCCGGGAATTTTAAGATATTCCGAATGCTATATTTTGGTTGGAGTCCTGGAATTTTAAGATATTCCGAATGCTATATCCTAGAAGTGGCATATCCTACCTTGTTTTGACGAGAACAAGGACCCTACAATCGTGGGGATTGCTGGGTTTGAGTCCCGGAGAATTGATGACCTCCGAATCGCTACATAAAGGTTTGAGTCCTGGAATTTTAAGATATTCCGAATGCTAATCGTACACCCTAGAGAAAAAAAAAAACGTGAACCTGTTTTCACTGGTGATTTGTTTGTGTAAATGTCCCTTTGGTTTGTTGCTTGGTGTTGTTCGTTGTATGTTGCTTTTGTGTTGTTGTTACTTGTTGAATATAAGGATTGTAGGAGTAGTAGGTAAACTAAGATTGTGTGGGGTGTGTGGAAAATGGAGTCGGAAAATGGAGAATGTAAGCCATGGGCTGAACAGATTGAGTTAAAGATGTGGGTTGTGAGGAGTGAATTGAAGGGTGAAAATGTGGAGAAGGAAGTGAAGTTGCATAGGGATATGTTAACAAAGGTAGTGGAGGATCATGACCCAGCAGGGGTGAAATCAGTGGCGTCATTGGAATTCTGAAAGGCTAGAAAGGAAATTGCAACAATGAAAGACACCCAGAAAAATTGGTCCAATTGGGTTCACTATGCGCAAAGGTACATATGAAACACGATAAAAACATGTCGAGTTAAAATCAATGAGTTAATGTTAAATGTATTGTTTGTTTGTACATCATGTGTTTGTCTTGTTATGTTTTGGACATAAAAATGTACATGATAATGGGGGGTTCTGTCCGGTTTTCCTGATCCTGTCAGCTTGGGTTCTTTTTCCAGTCGGGTGGAGCGCGCGCGTCCAGAGTTACTACTCTGAATCTCCATTCCTCCCTGGTGAGCTAGGCCTCATTGGAGTTGAGACGAAGGCGCCTGGCTGGAGTGAGGCTAGAGCATGATTAGGTACAGGCTGCCGGACCTAAATTGTGATTTGGGGTGAGAACGCAATACTGAAAATACTGAAATAATGAATTTTGGTTGCTGTTAGATAACAGATACACGGCCGAGTTGACGGGGTGATGGTGAACAAACGAAACTGCGGGAGTTTGATGAAGGTATTATGGCAAGTTGATTGGAAGGTTTCCGGTATGTGGTTAATGATGGAGAAATTAAGGGCTAGGTGATGGTTGATGGTAAATCATATCGTTCGATTGTTTGGTATGTGAGGTAAGCGTGTTCGTGGTAGTGCTTTGAAAGGTTCGGGGATGTGGTTGGATTGAGTAGTGAGATGGATTTTCTGGTCGCCGGTGTGGAATTCGCTATAAGAAGTAGTAAGGCGAAGGGTTAATAAGTTACTTGGGACATGCCATAAGAAGGGGGGGGTCAGGAAGTTAGGAGAATAAGACAATGGACATTTTGTGCATGGAAACCTATAGATTAACTTTTAGGCTGACCACCACACATGGGACTGATAAGGAGAGGAGGGGAGAGAGGCCAGAGGGGTCCTGTAGATTTCCTGGCGCCGGACACAACAACACAATTCTCATCCCCCTCGGGAAAGGTCACCAGATGGTTCACCCCAGGCTTGGGGGCTGCGACAACGAGACGGACACTCAGGAAGCACGCGCAGCAACTTTTATGCATTGACTGTGTGTGCGTAGCAACTTCTATGCATTGACTGTGTGTGTGTGGGTACATAAACGGTGTCCGATGTGAACGGACTTTAGATCGTCCTGTCCTGCGTGACAGATCTCCGGGTGCATTCGTAATAAAGGTGTATGATTTGGGAAGACTTAATGGCATGGACGTTCTCTGATTTGCAACCCGGGGGAAACATTAGGTTTCTACAACTTGGGGGCTCGACCGGGATCAGAGGGTGTTCATGCTAATTGACGAACCAGAGCCTCCGGAAATTTGCAACGATTTTCAGCCGGGCAAGTTATTAAGGTGAGCAGAACCTATTTTAAGAACAACTCTGCATATTGGCCATAGCCAAATTTTGAAGATCGTTTGTGAAAAATACGAAGAGTGTAAATTTAAGTCTCCAAATTTGAGACCTGCACAAGCGGGGCGGCGCTGTGCGAACTAGGGGTTTGTGGCCAGAGGATTAACCTCGAACGGTTAAAGTCCAGCACCAGAGGGGCGTCTCTGGGCGAATTAGTAGGTTTAAGTCCTGGGAACTTAATTCCCGAACTACCCGGAAGTGACTTTTCCAAAGTTATATTGTCGAATATAAATGAACGGTTAGGTGTAGAGGCCTGGAGAGTTAGGGTAACTACAAAGTGGAAAATCCTAGAAGTAGTGTATCAAACTCTGGGTCGACGGACGCAGAGGCCTCATTTAAACAAATTATAAGGTGAGGATCACTGTGCTGGATAACCCGGGAGAGTTGGGGATCTACGAATTACCACATAGAGGTGCGAGGCCTGAAATTTTAAGATATTTCGAACAAGTGGTTAATTAAAGGACGGTGGCGACGTCCGAAATAGTTAAGTAGGAACGTATAAACTGTGTGTTGTATTGTGGGAATTGTAGGCTGTGGTAACTGTGCGGAGAATTGTGTAAAAATGGCGGATGTAGTGGAATCCAAACCGTGGGAACAGCAAATAGCGTGCGTTATGGATGTGGTAATAAAAAAGGTTAGGGTAGGATCTAGGCTAGGTCAATACAACAGGGAATTAGTTTCCAACTTTATATAGACACACACGCCACACATAGTCACATCTTAGTAGAGGTTTTCATAGTTAGACTGCAAGAGGAGGAAAGAGGTGAGTGATGGTCTAGACAGGGGAAATAGTATTCATCATACACACACACACATAGACAGAGGAAGGAGGACAGGGAAGGAGTGTGGTTTTGTAGGAACTAAAGTTTCCCCCCGGGTTGCAAATCAGAGAATGTCCACGCCGTTCAAGTCTTCCCAAATCATACACCTTTATTACGAATGCGCACCCGGAGATCTGTCTCGCCGGACATGTAGATCTAAAGTCCGTTCACATCGGACCCCTTTAAATAGCCCCCCTTTCCACACAGGCCATGCATACAATTTGCTGC
>JACXGK010007311.1:0-25692 GCA_016801125.1 Novumbra hubbsi | reverse complement strand
CCACGCCTGTGTTTGACTACGAACATTCTGTGTACACACACAACGCACTTACCTGGATCCTGTCTGCCTTTGGGTCCTACCGTCGTAATCTTGATAAGCGGTAGTTTGCACAGTTTGAGTTTAATTGATTGATGATTGTCTTTCTGAATGGCGATTCACAGCCATTTTCAAAACACAGCGCCAATGCATAATAATGGCAGATTCTTAGTGTCACGGTTGCGATGGGTTGCAGAACCATACGCAGACATTTTGAAAGTAAAGTGGATTTAATCTTTAAAACACAAAACAAACTACACAAACTGTCTACGTAAATGAAAGGTGCTAACAAACATAAAACGATGTACAAAGAACGTGTAGCGTATTCACTGAATAGAAGGAATAAAACAGAGACAAACCATGAACGTTGTGGAACACAAACAATCAACCACACCTAAGAACACAGCTGCTCTGACTGGGGAGCCCACAGCGGCATAGAGAAGGCCAGAGGCCTCTCAAACTGACATGCCCTGACTGCGAGCCCCAAAGCATAGAGGAGGCTAGGGGCTCCCAGCCTGGACATGACACTCAGTGTCACAAAAAATCGTGTAGTCTACCTCATCAACACAGATTAAGCTAACCACGAACAACCAAAGTGATGATGTCTTCATGGTTACACCATCGTTCAACCTCTATGGTGAGTCTGTCACATTTCAACCAGCAAGTCATTCAAAAGAGAACGGTTTTCAGTATCACACGTGTGTTAAGATGTCAGAGGGAATCTTTGAATTTAAAGAGAATGTACATGGCACAAACATTGACTGGACAACATACGCCAATGTACGAGAAAAGCCCAAAAAAGAAAGGGTTGTCATTCAACATTCAGGTAATATTGCGCATGATGCATACAAATACACAGACACACACACATGAACACACGTAGGTACTGACATGGGCGTATAGGCAGAAATGCACAGACACACACACACTTTTATTTTTCACATAAAAATAGAACAACAGTAAAGAATACTATAAAATGTTTCTTAAATAAATGTACAATTGTGACATTAAGCAGGCTTATGACTTCTTACAACTAAACGCATCTTACCAGCAATGGTGTGTACATTGTAATACTGTTGATAACTGAAGTTAAACGTTTTTTGTTTGATTTTCAGCTTCAGTGTATATTCAGTGGTGGAAAAGACCTTCTGGAGTTGCTGCAGTGTGTCTGGCACTGCTGTGTGTTCTGCTACTGGCTGGGATCATAGGACTGTCTGTCTACTGTAAGTTTAATTCACTTATACTTAATTATGAACTGACAACATTTTAGAACAATTTATTTTGTTAAACGAATGAAACATTGCTTTTTACCAAAGGTCTCACCCAACTTGATGGACTCTCTTTGTTGGAGAAAGTATTGTGTCCAGATGTACAACACTGGTAGAGAATTATCCAAATAGTCATGGTTGTTTCTGCTGTCAAAGGTGGCTCCACCAAATATGGAAAAATGGGTCAATGCAATCAGATCTTTTCTGTTCTGTGTTTGTTATTAATCGAGAAGAATAATTTTTATTAATTTTTGATTGTCACGTCCCCATCTGGGGATGTGCCCCCTCCTGGAACGGTAAGGGTCCGACGTTCAAAGTTACAGGCCTTCTAGCCGTCATTGTTCCCCATTCCCCTGTATTGTCCTGTGTGTTCCTGTTTCCCTCCGTTTGTGAACCCACCCCAGTCTCTGATTACCCGCACCTGCTCCTCGTTATCTGTGTATATATGTTCCCCTTGTCTTCCTGTGTCTGTCTGTGTTTTTGTTTTATGTTGCGTTTTCTGGGGTACAAGCCACATTTGTTTTGGCACGTGCTTTATGTGAAGTTATACTTAATGTGAAGTCTATTATTAAATGTGCTTTAATCACTCCTGCGCCTTGGTCCTTCCTGTGCTACACGCTACATACATTTTCACATATAAACTTATTTGTGTTGATCAATGGCAAAAACTGTTCAATCCATTTTGAATTAATGTTGTTACACAGTGAGATAATGTCCAAGGGGGTGAGTATTTTCAAGCCACTGTATTTACTGTTACTGTATAAGAACTCACAACACTTTGTTTATGTTTGCCAACTCATTGAATTGAGTCATTACTATGGCAGTTCTAGATTTGGGTACCTTTAATAAATGTTGTTTCTCAACTACCCACAAATCATAATGTCAAATTGACATTAGGAAATGTGGATAATTTAGGTGTATGAAAAGCCCTTAATATAACTTACATTTTACAGATGGAATTGGGGATCAGTACTTCACAGAAAGAGAACCTACAGACTAGCGACAACAAGGTGACAAAAGAGAGAGACCAGCTAAAGGCTAGTTACAACAACCTGACAAAAGAAAGAGACCAGCTACAGACTAGTTGCAACAACCTGGCAAAGGAGAGAGACCAGCTCCAAACAAGTTACAATGACCTGTCTCTTATAAAAGACCAACTGACTAACGAGAAAGACAACCTTCAGAAGTTACTTGGTAAGTAAACTCAACTGGTTTTTCTTTTAATCTTAATCCCCATCAAAATGGCCTTCATATTGACTTCAGAAACTGAAACGGGATTATCAAGACAACTCAATAAACCTACTTTTTAAGTAGAAATTGCAATCTCAATAGGTTAGGTCACGTTCTGGCCTCGGGTGCCCACCACTGAAGAACCGTTGAGGGTTCCGTTGCCCTGGATCAACTCAATCAACACATATATGTCATTTTATGCACTGCTTTTCTTTTAAACAGTGAAATGTCTAAATGAATGGACAGTATTTGGTACCAGCTACTATTACGTCTCCACAAAAGTAAATAACTGGCAAAATGCAAACCAGGACTGTCTGAACAGAGGGGCAATGCTTGTCATCATTAACAACCAAGAGGAACAGGTGAGAGGGAGGTTCATAAGAGATTTATGGATTTGTATGGTTATTAACAGGCCATTGACAAGATCTTAATATTTCTCTGATAGAAATACCTTATTTCAGTAAACAAACGTTCTTGGATTGGTCTGACTGACCTAGTGACTGAGGGAACCTGGAAATGGGTGGATGGCACACTTCTGAATACATCGTAAGAGGTTATACTCTGTACAAAACTACATTTTATGTATATCATTCTTTAAACATTTATTTTAGGAGTGAAATAAAGTAGTGGTTGTTTTGTAAGCCCATTATTTCTAGCATGGGTTCAATTACATTGTAGTCAGCAGTAGCAGCTAGCATCAGCTAGACCCACGTCTAGTCATTGTGTGAAGGCTATTTCACAATTCCATCAATGCTGGTTGGCAACGTCCTTCAGATAGAGCGTAATAATTTAAAGTTGATTTCCACTGGTTTGTCTCAATTCGTTGAAGTAATTAAACTTCTCCGCTTTCTCTTTTAACCTTGAAAAACATCTGGATTTAGGAATTTGTTTTCTACCAGTGTCTGATGTTCTGGTTCTCTGGGTTCTTCCCACAGGTACTGGGGAGGAAAAGAGCCTAATAATGGTGGTGGTAATTTAGAAGAAGAAGACTGTGCTGAGATTGTCAATGTTAAACTTGGTGGTTGGAGTAATGATCCTGTAAAGAAATGGAATGACGTTATATGTACAGGGGAAAATTATTGGATTTGTGAAAAACCCATTTATTAACAACCCCTTGTTAGCTACAGTACAATCGGAAAACATTAGGACAGTACACAAACAATAAACAATATGACATATAGCAAAAAACTATATCCAAATTTGATTACCACCGCTCATTTCACATGGACTACATTGAATGTGCTAAAAGCCTGCATTTCCTTTTCTCTCTACCACACTCTCTCTACTTTTTATTCCGCTCTATCTCTTATTTTCTCTGACATTTGCACACAGTGCTGGGGTGGTTTTAAATGTACAGTATCGAACTGAATCTTGCTTATTGAATTGTATTCCATGCATTGTAAAGCTGTAGGATGAGTTGAACGGACAAATCATTGACTTGAATCATTCACCATTCAATTGATTAAAAATCTAATTTCCAGAAGTAATTATTGTGTTTTCCTTTTTTCTTACATCAAACACGTTTTGGGTGCTCACAATCCATAATATATTTAAACATGCTGTCTTGTGTATTTAGAAGTGTCCCATGCAGGTATGTAACCTAAAAAGAACCAGTTAACACTAGAAGCGCCAGAGCAGGCACATTTTGCCCAGTAAAGAGGAAAAAATATATATCTTTGCTCTCGCTCAAATTCCAGGACCCTGCTTTTTTTCTTTCCCTAAATATATGTGCTTTATCACCCAGTATTTTTACATTTTCAAAATCACACCAAGAGAAGCATATTTACGGCTATTTCATTCCTGTTCAATGTTAAACTGCGCGTTCAGTCATTTTTATTCCTGCATTCCATGGTTGCATTTCTCTTTACTATCAGCAGATGTCGCAAGGGCTCCCGTATACATGTCTTCTGTTATTTAGAAAAAATAATTCTTTATAGTGTATAAATATATAGATCTGGGGTATTCAATAAAAATGTAGAAAGATCCAGCTAGACCAAATAACTTCAAGCAAAGGTCCGGAACGTCTTATTTGTGTTATGATTTAGAGCTGTATGTAGAAAACAACCGTTTATTTTATTTGACTCTCAAATTAAATAAAGGGTACAATTCAATAATTATAATACATACAGTACATACAATACAAGCAGCAATTTGGTTTAATCCCAAAAATTAGGGACAATTCGAAAATTGACAGGCATACGCAAAATGTAGAAGCGTAAAAGCTGCAGCAGACAGACAGAGGGAGTTGAACCATGAACCCTGAGTTTACATTTGGTACACTCTAACCACTGCACCACCAGCGAAGTGAAGAATTAGACTATTTCGGAATGTTTGTTTTTTTCTAATTGAAAATATACACGTGCGTGACCCTAATAATAAAACTTACAATTACTTACAATTACAATAGAATTACTCCTGACAGAATAACCCTAATAATATTACATATGAAAATAATAAAAGTCCACTGAGTAGTCTAAAGGGTTTGATTGACACAGACATCTGGACAAATGTTCGAAAATACACGGAAGCGGGAGCTGAGTGAAATTATGCAGAAAAGTTAAAATTGACAGTTCTATTTTAGACTAACTAAAAGCATACGTGGGTCTTACTTACTTGGGAGTTGTTACTGGCGGTAAAAGCATGAAACTATTGGTCGACCAAAATGAAAATCAAAAATACTGAGATATCTGCGCTTTGATGACAGGACCATAAGGACTGCCCATTTAGTGAATGATACATTTGCGATGGAGGTTTTCCATAAGTTTGTGAAAAACAGTGCAGTGAGAACATAACTGTAGTAGATGAACAAGGCGCAGTGTCGCTTTACACAATACATGGCCAACAAACCGGACACATTTTGCATTAAATTCTGAATAGCCGCGAACAAAATACATGTTGAATGCACAACGCAATTCATGGAGAAATTAAAGTAACGGACAATATTGTTATGCGACTGCGAAAAGGAGATGTAAGGTCAGTGTTCAATGTTCAGGGAACAAAACTTGTGAGCTCTGCCAGACGTGTTAGCAACTTGACTTTAGACCAAATCAATTGATTTGCTAGACAAGCTCCTTGACATTGCCAGTTTAGTTGCCAAATAGGTTGTATTATGCTTGGTATTCTCAGCGACTTTTGTTCCCTGTTTTTAGGTTTGTTTCCAGTGCAGTGAGAACATAACTGTAAATTAACAAATTTTCCCCATCAAGGTGCGGTGTTGCGTTACACAATAAATGGCCAATAAACCGGACACATTTGGCATTAAATTCAGGGTAGCCGCAAACAAAATATATGTTTAACACACAACCCTATTTATGGAAAGATGAAAGTAGGCCGGCTGGTCAGCGGCACAGACATCCAAAAAGTGGGGACATTTTCTTTATCGTGACACCATCATTCAAACTCTATAGCGGGTTTGGCACATTTCAACCAGCAAGTAATTAAAAAAGAACGGTGGAGACACATTTTCTGTTTTCAGAGGGAATCTACAAATTTGAAGAGAATGTAATTGGCAAGAAGGTTGATTCCTCAACTTATGCCAATTTAGGAGACTGCCCGTTGTAGAATTCAAACTACTTCCCCCAAGTCCGAATCAGAGAATGTCCACACGGTCAAATGTTTCCAAAGTAAACGCCTTTATTACAGATATATCTGGAGATCTTCTCCACCATACAGCCAAGAAGACCTGAATCTCTTTTTCACCTGGACACAGTTTTATGCAGCCCCCTCCCCACCCCAGTCATTGTATATAAATCGCTGAGTGTGCTTCCTGGGTGGGCGTGTCCCGTCTTGCCGACCACGTCTCTGTCCGCGGGGCCATCTGATGACCTCGGAGGCAGACAGTTGATGGTGTAGCCTGGCGCCAGGAGATCTGACAGGAGGCCTCTGCTAGCTCGTGTTTACTTTCCCTCTTTCCTGGGTTCCTTGTCCGCCTCAGTGTGTGTCCTGCTAACAGCCAATAAACATGTCTTCCTATACGTAGTGTCCTTGCCTTAATCTCTTGATTTATGGTCCTACTTCTGGAATCTACTAAGTAACATATATCACCCCAGCCTTGTTTTTTTTTTAGTATATGCCCTACAGGCATGGTTTGTTTATATTAGCCCCCAGCACATCTAATCTTTAATAAAACATTCCACACTAGCGGCCATTACTTGTCAGTAAATACGTCCCTGTCTGTAGACTCATGGGCAAATTTTGCCCAAACGGCGCTTTAGGGGGGTAACAATGGCTCTGCGCTTCTAGTGTTAAGTGAGAGTTCTATGTTTCTGACAGCCATGATAAATATGGACCTGTCATTTCTATCCCCCATGGGCTTTCACTTTTTATTTATTCATGCGTGTTTCCCCGATTGCACATTTCATTTAAAAAAAGGAGATGATTGAATTGATAGCATGTCTTAGCATACAGATTTCAGTATTTTCACTTTCAACATATAGCATTAATGCTGAGCTCCATCAGTCTCCAAACAGTGATCAGTATCACTTATTGAAATCACTTGTTTGTTACATGAAAAGTTATTCCAAAGGAAAGTGGTCTGATGCCTTCTTAGAATTAGTAGATCAAAATGCAGGAGGTACCCAAAGACAAGGTTTTATTTAACCTTGGTAGGAAAATATACTGTAGTGCGTTAGGCACAAGCTCTTGTAACAACACACAGGGGAGAAACAATCTTCTCTCAGGTATAACGCACACAGTGCGTGGAACATCAAACAGGAAACAATAATGAATACAGAGACAAGACACACAAGGGCCTATATATCTAGTAGATAGGATGCAGCTGTGGGTAATCAGGGAGGGATGCATTCATAGGACATGGGAAACAGGACAAACATGAACAATGGCAACTAAAAGGCCGGCGACGTCGAACGCCGGGGTGCCACTCCCGGAGGTGAGCCTGCCGCTAGGTGGAGACATGACAGGTGGACATCTAGGTTTAAAGGGAAAATTAACCTCCTTCTTAAGAAGAAACTGCGATCTCTATGTAATTAATAAGACCAGAGAGATTATTATTGATCGCAGAAGCACATTGTTTATTTAACCAAGCAAAGGTGGAACTGAAAACAACATCAGGCGACGTTCAGCCACAGGTGGTCAATCAGGCAAGACAAACCTACTGGAATCGACAGGCAAAATAGGTCAGCCAGGCTGATCGGAATAAAGGTCTCTAGCAAAGTCACAGACGTGAGACAAGCAGAGCATGGAAGACATAAAACAGTACACAGATAATCTAACTCAAATGGTTTGGTAAGTCAATCACAAACAATACCTTACAAACAGGAAGTGGCAGAGGTTGACAATATATAGGGAGTGTATAAGCGGAACGGTTGTCAAGATTTATTGTGGTTGCGATCTGGGGTGAGAGTTCTATTCAGTCGTGAGAGGTTGTGAGTGTGTCATGATTACAGGTAGAGGGTGTGAATGAGCAGTCAAAAAACATGGATGGTGAGAGGAACACACACTCAAGAGGTAAAGATATGTTAAGTTACAGCAACAGAAAGAAAAAAGGGGATTTTTTCACAAAGAGCACTTTAACAAAAGATACAGATTTTCACGTATCTCCCTTTACATCAGCGGTCACCAAACTTTTGAAGCCCAAAATCAGAACAACAATTATGTTCAGAAACAGGCTGATACACCTGTACTTGTACAGGGTGGTGACATACTTCCCTCATCGACAAAGATGGTGTTATTAATATATATAGCTTCCAAAACATGCTGGGACCATTTCACTATTCACTAGCTTCTGATGGACTTGATTATATTATTATCAAATTAAACCAGTGGAGAAAAAAAACTTGCTTGGTTATCTACTAGAAGAACCTTCGCGATCGACTGTTTGTTTACCATTACTTTACATAAACTCACACACACGTATCTTTGTATCTGTGGTCAATATGGATCTCTAGAGCTCTACTCCATACCACAGGACAAGACAAAGCATCACACAAACTTTCAGACTCAGGAACAGACTCAAAGGGGCCCTCCAATGGACGTAGCGTTAAGTTTAGGTACGGCTGTAGGTTTGAAGACAGGTCTGTGCTGTGGAGTTCACACCCAACAGGTCCTTCACTGAGCCCACACACCCACCTTAGAACAGCAGAAGGCCCTGTAGGCCATCTGGGCCACATTCTGGCCTTCGGCACTCACCACCAAAGTAAAAGATGCATAAAATGCAAGTAAAATCCCTTCATCCTCCATCACCATGGGTAAAACCAAAGAAGTGTGAACTGAATGAAGGCAGTTGGTGGTTGACCTTCACAGATCCGGTATGTAAGGAGCTGAGGCTACTTGTTGTTTTTTGTTGTGTATTTTAGAAAATTGGTTGCTTACCAAATCTGCATGTTTTTACATTAGAAATGTTGCTGGTTAATGGACAGAATGTGTGAGAGAAAGGGAAAGACTATTTTGGTCTCTAAAGCTCAGTTCCAGTATTTATTATATGTATCTAAGGAATCTAAATTACGATTATTACATTTTTAAATCATATGAAACTGGAAACTACTAATAAAAGGAATATGTACTGTACCTACGTGGTTTTAGCAGATAAAAAAAAAACATACTATCAAAATCCAACTTCATGAAAATTATTTTCTGTAAAACACTTTTGACATAACAAAATGGCTATTTGGAAAATAAAAAGATAATACTATTTTTATAGTAACGTTCCAGTGCAAATGGGACACATTTTGTTCAATAAATCTCTGCGCAGATTAGCTCAGAGGTGAATCATCCCCAACTCAATCTCAACGTCATGCTCCCGCTGACCCTGATTGACTTACAGTATCTCACAAAAGTGAGTACACCCCTCACATTTTTGTAAGTATTTGATTATATCTTTTCATGGGACAAGACTGAAGACATGACACTGCTACAATGTAAAGTAGTGAGTGTACAGCTTGTATAACTGTAAATTTGCTGTCCCCTCACAATAACTCAACACACAGTTATTAATATCTACACCGCTGGCAACAAAAGTGAATACACCCAATTAGCCATTTTCCCTCCCCGGTGTCATGTGACTCATTACAAGGTTTCTGGCCTATTTCTGTTTCTGTCCTCCTATGCGGTGTGTTGTGTTAGCCAGCACCGCCCCTTCATAAATACAGTGGTTAATAAAGCACCAAGCAGCAATCCCAGCAGGACACATACTATTGACAACCCCGCTGGCTGTGTCCAGCTAGATTCCATCTTGCCATTGATATTAGTTTCCTCCATGGTCAGCTGTTCGAGGTTGTCAGGCAGGGCTTGCTGTTCCCCAAACCATCATCCTTGGCTGGGCAGCAACAGGAGTAGAGGCCCACGTTGTCTCTGGAGACGGTGACCACCAGGTAGGAGTGCAGCAGCAGGGTGTGGCGGCCCTGGGATAAAGGAACCAAAGGGGGTTAATTGTGTGTGCGTGCACACGTACGCATCTGTGATTGTCCTACATACCTGGTGCATTAGGATGTTGTTCACAGGCTCCACCAAGACTGTGACAGCGATCACTTTTAGCCGTATGACTTCATGGCCGACAACAGGAATGCTATAATGATGGCATCCGACCCAGGCATAGCCTCTACATCCCAGTCTCTGGCGGTTACACGGGCTGATCTCCAGCAGATCCGTACTGCTCTGTTCACGTGCCTACCCTCCCTCATTGCTGCACAAGTACAGTCAACTGGCTGACAAAATCGAGGATCTCGATTCCAGGTTTTCCCGCTGTAACCTTCATGTCGTTGGCATCCCAGAGAGGCTAGAGGTCATCGGTGGTCAGTTGCTCCTACGCCCATGAAGTTGGACAAGGGCACCGTCTAGGCCAGTGTTTCTCAACAGGGGTGGTAAAGAAAACTTGAACGCACAAATCATGGAACATGATAGAGGTTTATTTTGTCTTGAATGGCACAAAACAATATAAAACCAAATTCCATAAAAAAAAATCTGCTTATTGTATTCTGCCGTAATCAGGAATCGAACTGTAGGCTTCTATAAGTACTAATTCCAGAGATATGAATAGAAATGGAACAGGTGCGCTTTTCGACGCATAATTGCCTCTAATGGCATGTAAGAGATTTCGGTCGAGATATGGGCGGCTTCTACTTTGCAGAAATACATAAACGACATGTCATTCTTTGCAGCAGACTGTCCCCTACAACGTTTACAGAACCGTAGGGTTCTTTATTTATCCTGTCCGGAGATATGACGGGTGATGATTGTAAAGTTCCACAACTTCAGAGAAAAGGAGCCGATCACCCGGAGGCATTCCATGGAGCCGCTGTATTACGGCGGCCAAAAGATCTGCATCTTCCCCGACTTCACCTCAACTGTGGCCCAGAAACGAGCTGTGTCCCTAGACGTGAAGCACGTACTCTTTAAAAAAATAATCTGGTTCTCGCTGCGGTTCCCTATTAGGCTGCATGTGGACCACAACAATGAGGCTCTATGTTTTAGTTCTCCAGAGGAGACCCAAAGCTGGTTCTGCAGCCATTTTAGAAAACCTGTTTTTGTTACTCTGAGGGATCACTGAGGCAACATTTCTCCCCATTACTGACGGGACAGTGCAGCATGTTTGTTTTGATCCCCTGCTGATATTTATTTATATCAGTCTATAATTTTAATGATGGTTTATATGAACAGTGAGAGACAGAATAACAACAACGAAATCCAGAAAAACACATTTCAAATAAGTTGATACATGATGATTTGCATTTTACGTTTTTGATCCCCTATAAATCAACAAGATTTCGGGCTCCCAGGTGTCTTTTATACAGGTAACAAGCTTAGATTGTTGTGGAAAATATTACTGTTTTCAGCTCAAAAATATGCAAAGACTTCAGAGGTTGTAAAATCAAAAATAGACTTTGATGTAAGTTCACAAAGCTAAGCGGTTTTTCTATAGAAAAAGAACTGATGTACAACTATCGAACACTCAGAGTTATATCATGTCTTATCTCGTATCCCTTCAATAGATCATTCCTCTATGACATTTTCTAGGCGGTCCATCCTTTTTGATTTACCAATTACCCCCCTCTTTTTCTTCCCTTGGTTTATAGTTCTTTATGATTACTTCCAGTTTCTCACAGAGCGAAACTTCAAAGGTTCCTTCCCTGGGCCATTTTGTTGCTAACACTCTGGTCCTTCTCTTTAGCCACCAGAAATGGCTTTGATATCTTCCTCACACAAATGGAATCTCTTTGCCAACACCTTTACCAGGGACCCTGCCATTCTTGCTCTGTGTTATGCTGTATTCTTTCTGGGATGACTGCCAATAGCTCCTTATCTTGGGCTTCCCTCTCCTGGGAAGACGGACAGCAATTTATGACTATCACCTTATTTTAGAGTGGCCAAAACCGTATAAACAGGCCAAAAATCTACTCAAACCATGAGAATGGTTGAATAAGACTTTATATTATTTAACTGTCTAATATTAAGATGACTGTTCATGCGCCTTACTCGTGTTTTACCAATTATCCTTAACCAACATCTGTACTCTTTACTGTTATCTAGAACCACACTAGTTCCCCTGGGCTCCTCCTCTGCCTGTCTATGTGTGTGTCTGTACTATGTCACCTGTCTCTATACCATAAAACACCTCTTCACTAATCTTCCAGAGTCTAACCGTGAAAGCCTCTAATGAAATATGACTATGTAAGGGGTGTGTGTTTATATTATGTGGGAAGCTGATTCTCTGTTTTATTGGCCCAATCCTCTATCCTAATTCAGGGGTCCCCACTCTCTTTTTGGTCAAACACTAAACTCATCTGTAGTTATACTATAGTTTACTGGATCAACATACATAAAGCGTCTTAGACTTAGTCAGCCCTATAGACATTTATACACCGTATCTTTATGTATACATTTCACCTTACGCACACCCTCATTCAGGCTCTGCTTGTGCCTGCAATTCTTCAACCACCAGACAGTGACACACATACGTTTAGAGCCCGACAAGTTCTGATCATTAAGCATTTTGTGGATATGTGAAATACAAAACATTCTATATAAGATTTGGTGCACTCTCTTAAAGATTAGTTACAAATGCAAATCCATTTATAATTTTTTTGAAATGTTTTTTTCTGGATTTTTGTTGTTTTTATTCTGTCTTTTACTGTTCAAATAGACCTACTGTTACGTCAATAAATTGATAAACTGATCATTAATTGGTGGGGGGCATTTTAAATTTGAACGGTAATCTCTTTTGTGCATTGATCCTATTGCTACTGGATATGTTCAATAAACAAATATATAATAAAAAAAGAAGTGCTGTGCAACTCCCCCTGATCTGTGTTACAACAGTTTGATCAAATCAACTCCAAAGGCTTAAGAAATGCACACAACATCACAGTGACTTACGATCACAAACTTCTCTTGTCCTTTATTTTCCATCACTTCTCGCTCATCCTCTATCGTCAGTCACTCCCGTCTCGCTAACCTGTGACCAGGTGTAGCACAGCAGCATCAATGTTGGACACATTGAAAGCTGTGATCCTGGTGTATGTGGTTACCCACCTCACCAGAAGGGGCACTGTTTCCACAGTTTGAATCATTAATGGGTGTTCCTCGATGAAATGCAGCACCATGTCAGGCATTTGGAGAGATGTAACCCTGGGCTGTCAGGATATCATAATAACAATACAGGAAAAAGACCTAATAGCAGAGGACTGGTGATGAACTCTTGGGATAAAACAATTATTGGGTTAATTATGTTATTTAGTTGTGAGATAGATCCCATTATGGTCCTAAGTAAACTCTTAGTGTAATGCTTTAAACTGGTGCTTGTCCAGGTCGAGGGGTTAGCCCAGGGACCGAGAACCCAGTCTTCATATCCCTGAAGCCTCCAGTTGCAAACAGTTTACTGATGTCAGCCAGGCTGTACATACACTGCACAATCACAAAATGTTATGCTGGTTTATTTAGTGTATTCCAACATTGGTTATATTTGAACAACATGGAGAAGATATCAGGAGACGGGCAATTGTCTTTGACAACCAGTGCACTGGAGACATGTTTTGTGTTTTGCCTGCTGTCCTTGTCACTACTGGTTGCGTGAGGCGGTGCCTGCTGCCAACTGCTGCCAACCCAGGTTGCAGAGGCAGTCAAGCTCAAACAGAAAGGCACAAGCCTGCAATGTCCTGTTGCAAGAAAGTTTGCAGTGTCTCCCAGAACAGTCTGCTCAGGGCAGTAGAAGAGCATTAATTCAGCAGCAGGACCAGTATCTGCTCCTTTGTGTGAGGAAGAAAGAGGAAAATTAAGTGAATCATATGCTATGGTCTTTGGAGTCCTGATTTCAACCCAAATTAACCCATATGGGATTTTGGATTGACACTCTCAGCCACCATCTTTAAATCATCAAATGAAAGAATATATTGTAGAGGAATGGTGTTAATTCTTTCCAGTAGAGTTCTAGAGACTTATTGAAGTGGTTCTGGTGGCTAGTGGTGGCTCAACACTTTCCAGAGACAGTTTTTTTTTTTTTTTCTCCAAATCTTGCCCCATTTTGTGATTAAAGTTTCAAGTTATATTTGTTGCAATCTGTGCAATACAAATATGTTTGTACAGCACTCTTAACAAACATATTTTCTGCAAGGGTGATTGGAATTTATTCCACAGGTTTAAAACAGACAAGATAGTTAGTATGTTGTCTCTTCCCATGACTTCAACATTACCTCCAACACCAGAAGACGTCAAAGAGATATTAATCACTAATCAGCCTAATCATCTAGTAAATACAGATTGATATCAGCCATACAGCAGAGTTATTCATTGAAAAAGGTTGCCTTGTATCATCGCGCTCTAGCGAGATGAATCAAGGGAATAGGACCAGACAAGGCATCCCCTCCAGCACATAATAATTAAGGTCTAGATTTCTTGGTTAAGAGAGCAGTGTAGTAAAAAGAATTAAACAAACAGTTATTTAAACAACAGTTACTGTACCTCAACATTAACTGTCCTGATTCTGCTGGGTGTTGCTGCATGGAATGGACCTTAACCATTCTGGGGATATAAATAGAAATGTAACAGATGCGCTTTTCAACACGATATTGCGTCAATAGGACTTTTGAGTGATCATGATAATAATTGTTCCAATACATTTTTAGATTGATACAAGTTATAACTTGGAAATAACTGGTGGCCCGAAAGTACAAGTAACAATATTAATAGAAGAAGTGAAAAGTATGTCTGCTGTGTGGCTGTGGGAGGGAGGGTTTCTGGTTAGCAGTTTCCTGTCTGGGTCTAAGTGTGAAGTGCACATTTTGACAGTGAGAAAAGAAGAGGTGAACAAATAAAATAAGAAAATTATTATTATTATGCAATTCTATACATTGGTTGTCATGCCCTGGCTGCGAGCCCCTGGCCGTTTCAGGGCAAGCCTAAAAGTGAGGCCTCTAGCCCTCTTTATGCCGCTGTGGGCTCCCCAGTCAGAGCAGCTGCTTTCAGTTGACTCTGATTGGGGAGCCTACTTAGGTTAGTTTGCCACCACACCCGGTGTGGTTTATTGTTTGTGTATGTATCTCAACAGCTCACGGTTTGTCCTCTGTTTAACTCACATTTCAAGCGAATGCTCTACATGTTTTCTGTATATCGTTTTTATGTTAGTTAGTCCTTTCATTTTACGTGTACAGTCCGTGTAGTTTGTATTTGTCTTGTTTTGGGATTAAATCACCTTTTGTTTGAAAAATGTCTGCATATGGTTCCGCCGCACTACAAAACCGTGACATTGGTGTGGATTTTGTGTGGTTCTTGCCCAATGTCCACAATATCAAGCATTTAATATATAATAAATATACATTTTCACATTTTCAGAAATGTATTATTCTCCTAATTTCTTTTCAAAAGCACTTTTGAAAATAACACAAATTTTTTTGTTCTTAATAATAAGCTATTGTTTAATCCTAGTATAATATATTGCTTCTAATAAAATATAAATAAACTTGTAAACCAAACTACAGTCTTAGTTTCAAAATTACTTTTTGAGAAGGACCAGGAAATCTCTATTCTGAAGTAATTTTTGGTTTTGCTGAAGGACGCAAGGAAAGATAATGCAAGTAGGGATTGATGAAGAACGCCTTGAGACAAAACCCATAGCCAAGTCTTTATTTATTTCACAGTCTTTTTTTATAACAAATTTCTGACCTATCCTGTATATTCCATTCAGCCTTTTTTATTTGGAGGTACTTATGAAAAGGCTATATCTCACAGATTAATGTGGAACATGAGCTCAGGTGCATCCTGTGTCCACTGAGATGTTTCTACACGTTGATTGGAGTCCACCTGTGGTAAATACAGTTGATTGGACATGATTTGGAATGGCAAACACCTGTCTATATAAGGTCCCTCAGTTGACAATGTATGTCAGAGCACAAACCAAGCCATTAAGTCTAATAATTTGTCTGTACACCCCGAGACAGGATTGAATCGAGGCACAGGTCTGGAGAAGGGTACAGAAAAATGTCTGCAGCACTGAAGGTCCCAATGAGCACAGTGGCCTCCATCATTCGTAAATGGAAAAGTTTGGGAACCACAAGACTCTTCCAAGATTTGACCACCCAGGGGAAAAAAGGTTAGAGGTTACCAAGAGCTGACAGAGCTCTAACGTGCTTTGTGAAAAGAGGAGATCCTTCCGGAAGGACAACCATCTCTGCAGCACACCACCAATCAGTAAAAGGCACATGACAGGCCACCTGGAGTTTGCCAAAAGGCACCTGAGGGACTCTCAGACTATGAGAAACCGCTCATCACATGGCCAATACCATCACTACAGTGTCGCATGGAGGTGGCGGCATCCTGCTGTGGGGTTGTTTTTCAGAGGCAAACTCTTGGAGACTAGTCAGGATGGAGGTAAAGATGAATGCAGGGGCATCCTTGATGGAAACCTGCTCCAGAGTGCTATGGACCTCAGACCGGGGTGAAGGTTTATCTTCCATCAGGACAATGACTCTAAGCACACAGCCAAGATTACAAAGAAGTGGCTTTAGAACAAATCTGCAAATGTCTTTGAGTGGCTCAACCAGAGCCCAGACTTGAACTCGATTGAACATCTCTGGAGGGATCTGAAAATGTGCACTGATGCTCCCCATCCTACCCAATGGAGCTTGAGAAGTCCTGCAAAGAAGAATGGGAGAAACTGCTTACAAATAGGTGGGCCAAGCTTGTAGCATCATACTCAAAAAGACTTGAGGCAGTAATTGCTGCCAAAGGTGCTTCAACAAATTATTGAGCAAAGGCACATTTTTGCACATGAAATAAAAACACTCAGGACCTCAAGTGGGAGCAAAACATCACCTCCATTACCAATAAAGCACAGCAGAGTATGTACTTCCTGCGGCAGCTGAAGAAGTTCAACCTGCCAAAGACAATGATGGTGCATTTCTACACAGCCATCATTGAATCAATCCTCACCTCCTCCATCACCATCTGGTATGCTGCTGCCATCGCCAAAGACAAAAGCAGACTGCAACGTATCATTAGATCTGCAGAGAAGGTGATCTGCCAACCCTCAAGGACCTGTCCACCACCAGGACCCTGAGGCGTGCTGGAATGATTGCGGCTGATCCCTCCCACCCTGGACACTACCTGTTTCAGCCACTCCCATCTGGCAGGAACCTAAGGTCCAGGAGGACCAACACCTCCCACCACAAGAACAGCGTCTTCTCATTGGCAGCTGGCCTCATCAAAAAGACCAGACGACCACCATTGACACTCTTTGCCCCATAACTTAAACTCATAACTTAAATTCTACATAATGCATTGCATTAATGCACTTCTCTGGACTTCCGTCTTGCACATTGCACTTTTCCACTTATTAATGTTTGCACGTTTTATATTTACTGTCATTTTTATAATTGTTTTTAACCTCATATTACTTAGTGTTTTTCTGTCATGCACCATAGCAAATCCCTTTTATGGTTAAATGTACTTGGCAATAAAGCTGATTCTGATTCTGATTTTAGCAAAGAGTCTGGGTGCTACACTGGCTTGCCTGCCGTCTAGACCTGTCACACATCGAAAACATTTGGCGCATTATGAAACAAAAATACGACAAAGGACAACCTGAGCGGTTTGGTAGCTGAAATCCTTATTTAAAGCAAGAATAGAGCACCATTTAAAATATTTTTGAAAGAAAAGGTGATGCAACACATTGGAAAAAATGTCAATATTAGCCTTGACACTTTTGAAATGCTTATAATTATACTTCAAAACTTTTGGCCACGGCTATAGTTTCACATTCAAAGGGAAAAATGTTACATATTTTTTTCAATATGGTTTGCTGTCAGCTTTTTGTCATGTGTTTGTGACCAGGCACAGATGGGGAACTTTACACTTAAGATATATCTGTGTCAACGGTTTTGAACGGGAACTTCTGTATCTGGAAAATCTGTGGTAAAAAATCTATTTCTTGGGGGGGAGGGGAAGTCTTTAGGAAGCACTTTTGAATTTATTTTGAAAAAATAGACTTACATTTTAAAAGAAATATCTAAGTTAATTATCAAATGATAAGAAAGTGTGTCTTTCCTATCGGTTTCCTATTTCATACAGTTGAGGAACAAATTCTAGAGGACAGTCATGGCTTGTGATTAAATCCATCCTCATGAAGCGAGTGAAAGTCATATACTCCATCAGTTCATATGCTGTATAGCAGCTTTAGAATACACAGCTTGGGTTTAATGAAAGCTTTTGTGAACATTGTCTTTCTGCACAACAATATGCAGCAGCTTTCAGTGAGATGCAGAAGTCCATTATAATGGCAGATTATCTTTAAAATATAAAAAACAGGAGGTGTCCATCAACACAGACAGAGCTATTTACAGCAAAAACTGTGCCCCTTAATTTAATCTCTATGTTAAGCTCATGTCACATTTCAACCAGTAAGTAACTCAGAAGAGACGAGTCAAGATATCACGTGTGTTAAAGAAAACATGTTCCAAGATGTCAGAGGGAATCTACGAATTTGAAAGGAATGTAATTGGCACAAACACTGGTTGCATACATGCCAATGCAGAAGATAACAAGCCCAAACCAGTTATTGGAAATTCAGGTAATATTGCATGCACAGGATACACATAAATAAAAACACACAGGTACAAACATATACTGCATGCAGAAATGCACACACAGGCATATTTCTTAAAAAAAATAGGCGGTATAAGTAAAACATATTTTAAACTAGTCTTAATTAAATACTGTTTATCTTATCTTATTAGAGAGCACATTGTCACACAGTTAATAACTGTATTTCAAAGTGTTTTAATTTAATTGACGTTCAGCTTCAATGTATAGTCAGTGGTGGAAAAGAACTTCTGGAGTTGCAGTTTGTCTTGGACTGCTGTGTGTTCTGCTACTGGCTGGGATCATCTAACTGAGACAAGGGGGTGAATACTTTTGAGAGCCGCTGTATTTTCTGTCTCTGTGCAAGACCTCATAACATTTTGCATATTTTTTGCCAACTCATTGTATCGAGTCATAGCTATGTTAGTTCAAGATTGTAGGCCCCTACCTTTAATAAATGTTGTTCAATATCAAAATACATCAAAAAGCAAGTGCGTGTAAGAAACAGTGTTTCTAAGTTTCAACCACCCCTGAATCATTATGGCAATTTGGACGTTAGGAACACATTTTTATAAAATATGTGTAGACACAAGGATAGAATACAATTTGACTCGCCCTTAATGTAACTTAAATTGTACAGATGGAGTCATTGGACATCAATATTTCACAGAAAGAGACCAACTACAGACCAGCTACAACAACCTGACCGAAGAGAAAGACCAACTACAGAAAGCGAGAGACATCTTTCAGATGTTACATGGTAAGTTAACTAAATTAGTTTTTATTTTAATCCTAATACTCATCAAAATGGTCTTCATGCACACTAGGAACTGAAACAGGTGCATCAAGACAACCACATAAACACATTATACGCGTAATTGTATCCACTGCATTTCTTTTAAACAGTGAATTGTCAAAATGGATGGAAAATGTTTGGTAACAGCTTCTATTATGTCTCCACAGACAAAAATAACTGGGGATATGCAAGGCAGGACTGTCTGAACAGAGGGGCAAATCTTGCCATTTAAACAACCAAGAGGAACAGGTGAGAGGGAGGTTCATAAGAAATCAGGGATTTATATGGTTATTAGACGACTGACAACCTCTTAATCTTTCTTTGATAGAAATTCCTAATTTCATTAAATGCACGTTCTTGGATTGGTCTGACTGACATAGAGACTGAGGGGAGCTGGAGATGGGTGGATGGCACACCTCTGACTACATCATAAGAGTTTATACTCTGTATGAAACTACTCTTTATGCATATAATTCTATAAGTATCTGTTTTAAGTGTGAAAGAAATTACAGTTTTTTTTGCAAGCCAAGAACTACTAGCAACTGTAACAGCTAGCATAAAAACTGGTAAACTTTTAGTCATAGTGTACAGGGTATTTTGCAATTTCATCAATGCTAGTTGTCATCGTTATATAAAGATGGTTTACATTTGGGTAGATAAACTAACATTCCCTAACATTCAAAAACGTCTGCACTCTGGATTTAGCATTTTGTTTCTTTACCAGTGTCTGACATTCTGGTTTTCTGGGTTGTTTACACAGGTACTGGGGAGCAAAAGAGCCCAATAATGGTGGTGTTTTCTTTGGACAAGAGGACTGTGTTGAGATCGGTGATTGGGATAGTGATCCTGTAAAGAAATGGAATGATATTTCATGTACTATGAAACTTAACTGGATTTGTGAAAAAGTAATTTATTAACAACAACTTGTTATCTGCAGTGCAATCAGAATGCATTACGGCTGTACACAAACAATAAACAATAACATATATACAAAAAAGGTATATAAAAATGTGTTTACATCCATGCATTTTACAAGGACTACAGTGAATGTGCTATTTCCTTTTCGGACTCTCCTACTCTCTCCTTTTAGACATTCAGGGAACACATTGAGTCGCATTAACTTGCAATTTCACCTGGCATATCTCTGTGGCATCGTATCTGCATGGCTTGGCATCAATGTGCTGGGCAGAACAATCTGTAATATTTTAATTAGAAAGTCTGTGAAAGTGACCTGTGCTGGCAAGAAAGTGACTGGCAAGAGTCAAAAGTTGATACATAACTTAATTTCCCTAAGAGAAATGTATAACTTCTAAGTAGTGCTGTGTCTTTACAAATTATTTTTGCTTTCTTAAATTCTATGGTTATAAACCAATTCAAGATGCAAATATTGCAATCGGCTACAACATTATTTTTATATATTATGTTAATGATGACAAAGACAAAGATGAAAACCATTAAACCAAAATGCCTACTGTTCTGTAGGTTAAATGAACAACAACCATTGATACATTTCTCATGTTGTGTTGATATGTGTTCTGACCTGGGAGAGGACGGCCCTCTTAAAGACCAAATTCTCCATGGGCTCCCTGGAACACCTCCAGAAAATTGTAGATGCATTGAATGGAGCTCTGACCTGAAAAACACCATCTAATCCAATGCAGAAGAAGGTTCTTATAGAAATCTGACCTATGACCTTTAGTGAGTAGGGTGCTGTGGATTCAATGCTGATTTCCCAAACTCCTCTTTGGTTGTCCAAGGTCAGAGAGATGCATTGGAGGTTCCCTACAGTCTGAATGTTCCCCAGAGCCCCTCTGGACTCAACGCCACGCTGGGACGCACCTGTTGGGAGAACAGATTTTCACAAAGTTTAACTGGACAGGCGATGTGGAAAGAAAACTGTCATGGGAGATATATATGAAAAGAGTTTGGCCGTGTACAGCTCTGTAGAAAAAATTAGATAACGTTGCAAAACTCAGTTTTACAAAATGACCTCCAGCGGGCCACTGGTGTGCATGTTTCTGAACTCCATGAGCGTGGCAAGAGGGCCTGACATCCTCTAGTGGGATATGTGCTCACAGCCCGGCACCGTGCAGCTCGAATGACATCGAAAGACCTGAAATAGCCTGGAGACAGCGTGGTATATAATGCCTGCATGACCGGTTTGGCGATGGGTCAGTGATGGTCTGGGGATGCATATCCTTGGAGGGTCGCACAGACCCCCACCAGCTAGCCAACGGTACCCTGACTTTTGTTAGGTGTCACCTAACGCTGGTGCAGTGGGCTCTGGTTTTCTCGTGGTGCAGGACTACATCTGGCCTCATGTTGCCAGAGTGTGTGGGCAGTTCCTGGATGACAAAGGTATTAATGCCATTGACCGGTCCTCACGTTCCCCAGACCTGATTCCAGTTGAAAACCTCCGAAATGTTATGTATCGGTGCATCAGACGCTGCCTAGTAGTGACATAGACTGTCCAGAGGCTCACTGATTGATGCTAGGTCTGGGAGGCGATCGCCAAGGACATCATCCTCCATCTCTTCTGGAGCATGCCCAGACATTTTCAGGAGTGCATACAGGCACGTGGGGTCACATTATGAGTTTATGTGATGAAATTCACACAAGTTGGATAGCCTGTGATTTCAGTTGTTTACATTGATTTTACCTTGAGGTTAAATCCAGCCCTCAATCGGTTTGTGATTTTGGTTTCCATTATTAATCGTTCTTACGGCACTTTGTTCTCAACTAATTACACAATGTACAATTAAGATGTTGACCTTTAATGTATTTCCTTCATTGAGACCTGATGTGTGGCTAAGTGTTCCTATAATTCTTTGGATTATTGTTTAAATATTGTATTTTATATATATATATTTATATCAATATCATTGAATAGTTTGATGATTATGAAAATTATGCCACCATAACCACCATAAACCAGTTATAGTGGTTTACAAAGAAGAACCTGTCTTGACCAATTAGAGGTAGTATTTGTGTAAACTTACAGAACATAGCCTCTCAAGTATCTCTCTTAAAGCCACATACTCATTACAAGATGGAGGATGTAAGGACATGTAATTGATTTACTAAAATAGATGGATTAACCTATATGTTTACAAAATTATACTAAAATGATGCAACTATATTTATGCATTCATCAATGGGGCATATAGATTGGCATAATATACATGATCTTTCAACAAAAGAATAACTGAGGACAAGCCCATAAGCAATTATTTATGGCGAACAATAATAACCATAAACCTTTGCCTGTGATGGCGTGGAAGAAGGCGGACCAAGGTGCAGGAAGGTAAGTTGCAAGGAACTGTTTATTCCTTGAACTGAAATGTCCTCGCATATCAGACGCATCAAATGATAAACAGAACGTACACTATGGTACGCATGAAAAAACACAAGGAACAAACTTGTATTGCAAGGCTGTACTATGTAGCCTGTACATCAGCACGTAGCTGCGCGCACACACACAACAAATAACAATCACAGACACAGAGACTAGACACACACGGGCTTATATACGTAGTTAACAGGTAGCACCTGTTAGGAATCAGGGAGGGATGCGTTCACAGGACATGGGGAAAACAGGACAAAACATACACAATGGCAACTAAAAGGCCGGCGACGTCGAACGCCGGGTTGCCACACGAGCAGAGGAGGCTCCGTCCTGTGATGGTAACGTGACATTGCCTTAATTGAAAAAATTACAAATACATTTTGTGATTGATTTTGGCCTTTATTTCTCTTTCCTTTACAACAAAGTTTTTAGAAAGCACTTTTGAGTTGGAAGATAAATATTTTTAATTCAGTATGTCTAAGTTTTATTCACTTACAGTTGAAGTAGAAATACACACTCGTTACATTTCTATTCATATCTCCAGATTGGTTAAAGATAGAAGCCTACAGTTTTTATTACGTGGTAGGGGAAAGTATTCTGAAAAGAATGTCGCATAGTTTGTGTATTTCTATAAAGTATAGAATCAAATCTCGACCACAAAAACATTAACATAAAAAAAAACACACCTGTTACAATTATTCATACCCCCGGAATTATAAATTATGGAAGCCTAAAGTTTTTCCACATTGTAGGGGACAGTCTGCTGCAAAAAATTGTTCATTTTTGTATGGAAGAAGCATTCCAAATCTCGACCACAAAAACACTGTATATCATGATTTCATAAAAAAAACCTCAACATTTCATCAGAGTTTAATCTGATCAGAATCTACTCTGATCTTAGATTTCTCTATAAAGTGATCCCACATCAAGATACAGGGACCCCAAAATAACAAAATGTTTTTAAAAAGAAATAATGCAGTTTTTCTGTTTATTATGTTATATGCTCATGCAATAAACAACTTAGACTTGTTTTGAACCCAACCCAAGGGGATGTTCAAATTAGAAATAAAAAGCCCTACCTGTAGGAGTATACAATGTGCTTCTGAATAAAAACAACTACATCTCAACATTAGGTTTTATATTCTCTTCACACAATTTCATCAATATACTCATGGAGTCTTTTCAAACAATGTTATCTATTCATCCTCCTTCTAGTTAAGGGTTTTGAGAATCCACAATATATAGTACATAATTCAAATATAAAGGATGACCTCCTGAGAATTTAAAAGGTCAAGATGGTTCTGGACGGTTCATCCCAAGAAGGCCTTGGACCTTTAAGGGTTAATAGAATGGAACATTGCTTTTTACAAAAGGTCCATATCAACTTGATGGACCTTGACCCAAGAATGTGCAAAACTGCCAGATGTGCAAAGCTGGTAGAGAATTATCCAAATAGTCATGGCTGTAAATGCTGTCAAAGGTGGCTCTACCAAATTTTGTCAAACGTAGTGAATGTAATCAATTGTTTTCAGTTCAGTATGTCTAATTAACCAATCATTATTTGTAGACTTTTTCAATTAGAAATTATGGACTTGATTTATGGAATTCAGGTTGTTACACAATCAAATGTGAGAGCCACTGTATTTTCTCTGTGCAAAAACTAAATTTGCTTATTTGACTCATTGAATTTAGTCATTACTAAATTAGTTTAATATCAAAACACATCAAAAAGCGAGTAAAGCCAGTAAAGACTCAACAACCCCCACATCATAATGTCCAATTCACATCAGGAAAATGGCAGATAAAAATAGACAATTATTCTATGGCCTTTGCAGTCAACACAAATGTAGCCATATGTAGGCAATAGATACTCATTGGAGCTATTTGGGTGGCTAGTGGAGGACCAACAAGTTGTTTTTCAATTTTTTTACACCTATTTTACCCTATTTTTGTGATATCCAATTTGTAAATGATTGCAGCAACATCAAACAGAATCAGAACAGTATATGTCCTCTAAAGGATTGATTAGTTGATGCCATTTAATCTTATTACACTGCTCGCTCAACCAGAAAGTCTAGACCTGAATCAAGCCACCACAAGGAGGAGCTAGAGCACGATGTGGCAAGGAACCCCTTTTCATTGAATATCCCTGTTGTAAGACAACCCCTTGATGGCTGAAATCTTTCAGTATTATCTAAAGGATTTGGCTGATCAGTTATTAGTATCCTCTGGTGCATCAGGTGACGTAGAAGTAATGGGAGGAGAAAAAAATAAAAAAAATAAAATGATCTGTTATAAACCTGTGGCATAAATTCCATCACCCTTGCCAAAAATTATTTCCACTTAATTGTAGATTGCATTTTAACTTTATACAAAGAAAGCACATTAAGTAATGTCTTGGAAATGACTTTGAGGCCCGATTGCAACAAGTAACCATTATAACAGAAGGAAAAGTATGTTTGCTGTGTGACTGTGTGGGAGGCATGGATGCAGGTTACTTGTTTCCTGTGTTTGGGTCAGAGATCTTTTGACTATTGCTCCAATCAACCAAAAAGGAGAAGATTGGCTGGGTTCTGCCTAATTTAATAATCAGTATGTACCCTCCAACCACAAGCTTATTGCCAGCTTATCAATTGTGTTATCTGGAATGAGTATGCTTAAACATAAGATATAGTTAGCTGATATGTTAAACATCTGGACTCAGAAATTAATGACTGCTTCAGTAGCTGTCCTGGGGGATTTCCTCAATTTCACTCCCACCTCTGTCTCCCAAACATGTCACAACATGTATTTGTGTCACGGTGTTGTAGTGTGGCGGAACCAAACGCGGACATAGTTTCAAACAAAAGGTGATTTAATCCCAAAGACAAGACAAACTCTACACGAACAGTAACCGGAAAATGAAAGGTGCTAAACTAACATAAAACGATATACAAAAAACATGTAGAGCATTCACGTAAATGGGAGTTAAACAAAGGACAAACCGTGAGCTG
>JACXGK010007310.1:0-25749 GCA_016801125.1 Novumbra hubbsi | reverse complement strand
ATCCCTGGGGTACACCGGTAGTGAGAACACGTGGGGCGACACAAGCTGACTTGAAGTCAGAGGGAACACAACCAAGGAATGATCCCTGGGGTACACCGGTAGTGAGAACACGTGGGGCGACACAAGCAGACTTGAAGTCAGAGGGAACACAACCAAGGACTGATCCCTGGGGTGCACCGGTAGTGAGAACACGTGAGGCGACACAAGCTGACTTGAAGTCAGAGGGAACACAACCAAGGAATGATCCCTGGGGTGCACCAGTAGTGAGAACACGTGGGGCGACACAAGCTGACTTGAAGTCAGAGGGAACACAACCAAGGACTGATCCCTGGGGTACACCGGTAGTGAGAACACGTGGGGCGACACAAGCTGACTTGAAGTCAGAGGGAACACAACCAAGTGGATTGGAAATGAAGGTAAGGTAAAAGGTCTCCAGAGATGGATACAGATACATATAGTTGGGCTAAGTACTTTACCATGACTGGTGCAGAACATACTGTTTGTATGTAGTATGGAGTATGCAAATTAAGATTCAGCCTCTGCTTGTCTTTTCGCCCCTAGGCACCACTTCTTACCACCAAGGTCTTCAATCCTCTTCTCAAAGACACTGACATTATGTTCTTCATCGTAATCTATGTATTTCAGGAAGCCAATTCCATAGTATCCGTTGTGTGCGGAGTGGATAAAATAGCCTGGGCACATGTGGATCGCGGCATGAACGTGCTGGAGTGGAAGCATGAGGAATGTCAGAACTTCCTGAAAGGAACATATATGGCTTCAGCATACTTGGATGATGTAAGTCATTTAGGTTTATATCTGTGGCCCTTTCTCTTAGAACGCAACTCACAACCGATTGAGGTGATTTTAAAATTGCACCAAGCTTTTCAGTTTTTTACCACACTGCTTGGCCATATGTAAAGTAAAAAAACGTATTTAGGTTTTCTAAAAGGGCTTATCCCAAGTAGACTCTTCATATAGCCTTTGGAGTACTATGATTCTGAAGAAGT
The DNA here is from genome assembly GCA_016801125.1 of Novumbra hubbsi. Classification (NCBI taxonomy): domain Eukaryota; kingdom Metazoa; phylum Chordata; class Actinopteri; order Esociformes; family Umbridae; genus Novumbra; species Novumbra hubbsi. Next base: position 24,742 of record JACXGK010007310.1, on the reverse strand, counting down.
ATTTAATCTTGTTCTTTCCAAGTCACATGCCCCCAGATTATTGTGCACGGCACCTACCATTCAGTTGGTTTTCAGGAATGGTGCTATATAACACTTTTACATGTTAAATGTTTAAAAAAAACTTTGCAATGCCATCGCATCAAGGAGGCAGAAACACCACCAAGTTAACACGATAACCGATAGTTACCTTTAGATCACTAGCAAGGTGTTCAAGGGTTTCTTAATGGCTAATGTTGGTCAATGTGCTCCTGCAGAATGTCTGTGAATGTGGGCAGGAATGTCTGGGAACGAGATTAGCTCCAATCTAAGAGACACCTGAATCCAACCTATAAAACCTTATTTGTCCTGTCAACAGATTTCTACTGTGGTTTCCCACCTCCCAGCTGCTGCCTTCTTTGTGGTGGAGAAGCCGTCCATCTCATTGCAGAACACCACCCTGTACCCGGTGATGGCGCACATGCGGACGGTGGAGGCAATGCTGTTTGCCCTACTGGAGCCACGTCACACCCAGCCTGACGTCACTGCTCCTCCTAAGGTGCTAAACATGATTCGCACCGCCACCGGGCGCCATTTTGACCTCATGGTGGGCGAATCACGCACCAGCGGTGCCCAGGCTGTTCGGAGGATGATGACCGAGTCTGTGACCCAGAAGGTACCGAGGGTGAGGTTCCCACACAACCTGTTGGTGAAATATCGGAACTCGTTCCACATGAAGGGGCGCAACAATGGGGAGGAGCTATGTGATGCCCTGTTACAGGCGGTAGCGTTCTACGAGCTGCTCGGTGATTAGCCTTGTGCTACAAGAAGTCTTTAGTACCCTTGTTAGAGGTAAAAGACTGGAGGAATGGTGTACGACGTACACGACTGACCTGGTAACACGGTCAAAGGTCACAAAGAGCTGACCTGTATATTGGAGGTCTGATGAAGAGGAGTCTTTGATGTGTATATTATCCTGTTCACCCAGATGCTGTGGCATTGGAGCTGTATGTTAGTAATGGAAGCAGGAGCATTTGATGATTACTGTCATATGCTTCTCATGTTTCTATAAAAATGTGGATCACAGTTTCCAGGTTTCCACCCAACTGATGTATTGTTGATAACAATGTTTTTTCAATAGTGTTCTTCATTGTTGGGACAGTAAAGTATTTAAAACTCAATCATGATCAGCTTTCCACAGTATTTTTGAACATATTGATCATGTAATGGCACTGGTGGGCTCAGCAATTGCAAACAACCCAGTAGGCCAGGGAAGCCCTCTACACCAGATGACCAAATATTTTTTTATAATGGCTCCAAACTTAATTCTATAGCAACTACAGCATTTTACATTGCCATGCAATGTTTTTTGGACTGACCAAGTCCATCTCCCTACTGAAATCCAATCAAACATGCCTTACATTTGCTGAATATAAGACTTAAATACCTCAAAACTAAATTGAAGACGGGTGCAAGACAGACCTGGTGGAACATCAATAGAAAAGCCACCTAGTGCCTTCTGAGGGCCAATTACATCAATCATCATGTCACCAGAATAACACCTATGACAGCCTAATTATTTAAAGAAACATTCACTTCTCCCCTGTTCAATTTGCCACCCCTTTTCCTTAGGCTAATAAAATAAGTATTTCCAGTCTGAATGGGAAGTGAGAGTTCAAATATTTGCATTAGGCATTGTCACATCAATCTCACTTTTTAAAGACAGAATCAATAGATTCCTCTCACATTAAAACGTTTTTGTTTCAATCACACCTGTTCCAAGTTAATTTTTTTACACCACCATGACCTCAAAAACTGTATGGAAAAGTAGTGGTTAGTGAGGTGGAATAGGCTTTTTCTGAACAAGTGTGCCGTCTACTATCATTTTGTGGCAATGGACATATTATTTCTTATAATTATAAATTATTTTCAAAACAGAAATACTACAAAACACCACAGTGCTAAATACAATTTTTTATTTGACTAAGCATTAAAATCAAGAAATTATCAATCTTCACAAGCATGAATAAATGAATGTACAATAACATCACAGGTATGTACAACCCCAGGAGTAAGATGTTGGCTACAGTCACTAGTTATAAAAGCCTAGTGGCTTTACCTATGTAGTCCAGCGGATATGTCAAATAAATGCATTTCCTGGCAGTGCACCAAGTTCCTAAATACTTATTTTTAGGTTATTTTCATGTCAGTTCTGTGGTTACACAATACCAAGATCTAAACACTAAATAAACCTAGGAGATGATATATACAGTAGTTTTAAGGTATTTCTGACCATAGTTCTTTGGTTTCATTTTTCCCCCGCCTAAATCAGTAATTAATTGTCTGGGGCAAAGAAAACAAGCCCAATGGAGTATTCTATTGAACTAGATTTTTTTTTGTCCTAGACATGGTTTAATTAGTTAAACATTTTGCAAGTAGCTGGACTTGTCAAAATGACCCCCATTAAGATCTTACAGTATTTTATAATGAGTATAGATTTAATCTTTGAGTTTTAATTTAATGGGTACCTTATCAAGTCATTTTTTAAACGTATACAGGTTTCTCACTAGTTACTTGATATTCAATTCCAAACTAAGGACATGCTTGATCACAAACTCCCAGTGGACTCAAGACCTTTGATGTGAAGATATTTGTCTTCCAAAGCACATTTGATACCATTCTGGTTCCTGTCAACTAGAAACTCTATATTAGAATTGCTCTGTGCGGGCATAGACGCACATCCGTATTAAATTTGATAATCCTATCAAATGCACAACCTTAGGTTTATTTGGGTTTTCTCCACTGTACTAATGCACTTGTAGAGCTCGGAGTAGATTTGACAGTCGTCAATTTGAGGCCTGTAGCATTTATCTTCACATGCAATGTAGAGCATCATAACTACCATTACATGTCAAGGGAAGACCTCAGCAAGCAGCCGCAAGCCAGCCTTAGGGAGGCTGAAGTGAATACTCCTGAGGTAATGCTGAAACCTAGTAATGGAAGGACAAAGTTGGACTAAATGAGCATTTGTTCAACTAACGTCTCTCATTCAACAAGTCATGCAAGTTTAAAGCCTCAATGTTATCATAACCAAAGCAATAACAAAAGTGTTTCCAATTGGTTTTGGTCCAGCTGCATTTCCAATGTGGACATGCACCTCCCCCAGTCATGGATTGGGTAATCTCACCTGCCATTATCTCGGCTCTGCTCCCGGGTCCTCTCTGATTGGCAGATGGTGCGAAGAACAGGCAAGTAGTCCACAACAGTTGCCTGCTTGTTTCCCAGGGTGCAGAGGGCTTGGCTTGAGAGAATGGTCCTGGTGATGTCACTTCTCCTTTGGACCATGCTGGAAGACAGGCATCAGGTATCTTTTCGAGACTCATCAAAGTAGAGCTTGGTTTGCAGCCACACTGGGGCAGATTTGATCTGTATTGGTGATTTTCCAATGCATTGACAAAGAGATGACATGTCCCTGTCCAGGAATTGCTTATACATTTACAGTACAGTGGTACTAATCAGTTTAACTCAAATTGGGATTGCACTTGTCCTAAGTATAAACTGGACATTGTGGCTTAGTAATCGACAAAAAGATAAAACAGGACAACGACAATCCACTGAACTACTCACCCAGGTTCACAAGGTGTATTCTGGCTGGTACTGAAGGCCCGTCTGTGAGGGGCAACCGAGAGCCTGGGTTTATCCACTACGCTCCCCTGCTTCTCCCCGTTGAGACTCTGGGTACGAGTCTGCGTGTTCCACACCCCGGCCAGGCACCTCTGGAAGCCCAGGACCTCTACTGCTGCTCGGATCTCCACAGTCCTTTCCGAGCACCACGTACTGCCATCCTCCTCCCTCATCTCATCCAGTAATCCATCCCTCACCTCGGCCCCTGTCCAGACCCACTCCTCTGGGCTGCACGGGCCGGCCTTAGGCGGTGATAGAGAGGCATCGATGAAGGACATGAGGTCCATGAAGTCAGTTATGGCTTCTAAGCAGTCAGACACCAATCCATCCGCTGCCTTCTTAGTGGGATGTCGGTCATCATTGATATTCAATGTTCCGAATGACGCGTGGCCATCTGACCTGGAATCAGAGGTTTGCATCCGGTTTCTCCTCAACCTGGAGCCAGAAGACACCTTAACTGAGCTGGCCGGATCCTGGATCAGTGGGATGGCAGGGTAGATGTCAGGTGGTGGTGGTTTATCCTGGGGCCTAGGATGAGGCACTTCCTGGGTGCTGAGGACTGGACTGGCTGGTAGGGGAAGGAGGAGCTCCAGGTTTGAGTATAGAAGTGCTACACCTGTCCTCCAGCTCTCAGTCAGGGTCTCCATCAGATTAAGAATGTCTGGTTCTGTCCAGGGGTGGCGCTAAGGAATCAAAGAGAAAGAAACCTCATTGTTAGACAGAAACGCATTCTATGGCCACAAGATTTGAATCTGGTCGAAAAACCCTCTTTGGATTTGTGAATTACAAGTCATGTGCACGTTTTTGAGACCTTGTTTAATACTAATCCCTTGTTGTATAAATTCCTATCAATGTTATGACCAACACTATGGTTAAAGGGACAATACACCTATGGCTGAAATACTACCAGAGTGGTCTGCAGGTCCGGAAGAGGTCCAATGTTCAAACCCAGCATGCTCTGGGTGCAGCTCGTCGCACAGCTTGGACGGTTGGCTCTCTGTGATGCTGGGCCTCCTCCACTGCAGACCCAGAACTGCAGGTGCAATACACTCTGTCGGATGTCCGCCTTGTTCAGGCTTACCAGAGAGGTGATGTCCTCTGGACCGGCCTTGACGTTCTCAGCCAGGCACAGCAGTTGCAGGTAACTGCAGACATTGAGCTGGGAAGGAAAACCAACACACAAAATAGAGTATCAGCTTCATATTGTACGATGTAAACAGGATGCTATGGTGCCAGGATGCTCGACTTACCACTGAAGGTGTTTTAAAAAGTACTGTTTCAAAGTGGCCTTCAAACTTTGCGCTGAAGTAGGGATCTGAAGAGAGGGTTTTGGAGTTAGGATTCAACTTGACATTTACCATTTTTCATTCTGGACCGATTTAACATTGTTCAGTACACACCACTCGTGGTCAGTACCACAGGTCGCTTGGTGGTCTTCATGAAGGTCTGGATTGCTTTGAGAAATCCAGCATCATCGTCGAATATGACATCAACCTGAGGGTCGGTAAACTGACTTAGTCACTTCGTCAAAACAAAACATTGTGCGGTCAAAGTTCGAGCAGTAGCTGCTGTACAGCTAAAATAAAACAAGGGACGTCTATGCTTGTTACCTCCTCAAAGAGAATGAGGGACGTTGCAGTCCTTTTATTGGGTTTACAAGTTGGCGGGCCTTTATTGTCTGGTGACAGTTCACTAAACTGAACCTCCTTCGTAGTCCCAGCCCTGATAGATCTAACACCTGTGGAAAAATTATTATGGTTCAACAGATTCCACGCACGCAGTTTAACCATAACCATATACTGCGAGTTCATATGGTTTCTGTGTGGTTACGTAAACTTGCAAGGTGTTTCCTGTTTTTCTTAACTGTTTGTTTGCTGCTCGTCATGTTTCATCGACAACGATGGGCCCTCGAAATGTATGATCTCCGGTTTACTCTTCATCTTAAAGAAGTTCGACAGCGTGACGCAGGCCTCACTGCTGCCACCTCTTCTGAGGCGAGGAGTACGAGGAGGCGGTCGTCCCTTAGGCACTTTACCTAAGGAGAGCCCAACATAGGTTAAACATACATGCTGCATTGGGAACTCCTCTACATATTGTAATGATTAAAGAGGTCTGTAGTTTGGGCTTCACTAGTGGGGTTTTGCTTACTAGATGCTGGGTGAGATTTTGTCCAAGAGGCGTTGTTGCAGCTACTGAGGTAAGATGGCCTGCAAGTGCTGCTCTCCTGTGTCTCCACCTGGTGAGATTGGGTGGCCTCTCTCAGTTGAGTCAATACATGGTGTCCATTGCGCTGGGCGGAAGCGTTCACTTCAAACACCTGCGGATGCCAAGGACACAAGCAGCCCAGGTGGCCATTTAGTAAGGCAGTCACCCAAACACAACACACACAGATTAAACCTATACAACAGACCACAGTTGCTTCTGTTAACGGTTTGACCCTAAACCCTAATCTGATTATCCAGTCAAATTTGGATATGAAGTAAAACATAAAGGAAGGTCTCTTTATCATACCCCACCACCAGTTGGTAGGCCCTATGTGAACGGTCCAGTCAAGTCTCTTAGGTAGGCTTAGACTGACCTGAAAGCCCAGCTCCTGAGAACAGGCATATACAGAGGCGGTCTTTCCCACCCCTGGAGGTCCTGTGATCAGCATGGTGTTACACAGATCTCCCTCTTTGGCCACGCCAGTCTCTCCCTGGAAGTCTCCACGGTCCCAAGAGACTGCAGATCCAAACCAGAGGTCAATGCTTCAATCACTGCTATTCATCAACAGTGATTTTTGGACCTATACAAGACACTGGTTTTAAGTGACGGTCAACATTATTATATATTTTTGTTATTTTACCATCTCTGTTAGTGTTTTCCGATAATTTCCATTCTTGTTCTTTTCTTTCTTCACAGTCAGCCCTCAGTTTCCATTTGTTTAACCAACTGCAATAACATTTTAGGGAAATACATTTATGATGAATATTGATGAATCAATACCATTGTGTTGATTATTTTTAACGTTGATCTTGAAGGACCTCTAGCTGTACAAGTGTTGTGCACAATTCACCTGTGTAGCTTCTTTACTGAGGCAGAGTTGTCAACTACCTCGCTTGAGTGCTGAGGTCGGTACTTCTCAGTCCACAGCACATCCTCAATGTAGTGTGCTTGACAATAATAATGTCTTATTATTAGAAGCATCCCATGTTTGTGATGTATTGCACACTTTATATTTACTGCATTTGTGTTTCCTGTCATGCAACATAGTACCACAGCAAATTACTTGTATGGGTAAACCTACTTATTTAATAAAGCTAATTCTGAATATACCACGGCTGTATTACGATACTATGATGCATTGTACCAATGTTTCTTTGCTGTGGTATATTGGCAATATGCCACACCCTCTCATGCATTGCTTAAAATCATTTGTCTGAGAAATAAGGCATTCGACGAAGAATCAATAGTTCATATTTTCAAAATGTATCTGTATTCAGAATCATTACCTCTTTTATGGCATATCTGGGTCTGGACAGGAGAGACTTGGGAAGATTCTCGTTGGTTTGGTAGGTTAGGGGTCAGTTCCGGACACTTCCTGAGACATTCAGCCCTCCCCTTTTGCTGCATGAGTCTGTGTGTTCGGCTCAGCCTGCTTCTTCTGGGCTGGGCCTCTGACTTCTGACACTCCCTGACTTGCTGGACTAAAGGACTGGACCCAGTCAAGAGGATCTCCTCTAACCCCGGGTTACACCTTTGACGCTTGCATTCTGTTGCAGGGGCGCCCCTCTCATTTGGATCTTTCCTCTTCTCTCTTACAGGGCTTAGCAGAGATGTGGCACTGATGTCTTTCTCTAAAAGAAAGCACCAATATGACGGAATATGAAAAAGGAAAATGGCTTCACACAGTAAAAACATAACACACGATATAATGTTTATGTAATCTTACTTGGAGTTTTGGACACCTGTAGATTCTCTTTGTTTTTCACCAGCAACATAGCAAAGACCCTTCTGACTGGGAACTGTGGATTGGATGCTTTTAATGCTTCAAGCAAACTCGTCTGCTCTGGCAATGACAACTCATCTCTCCGCCTCTCAGTCCGGCTGCATTGAAGCGTTGACCCGGACTCATTGAGTACCAATTCATATTCCAGCTCCGGATAGACAATTTTGGATTTCCTCTGCAAAGCAGGATTTTCTAAGGGGTAGCTATATAACTGTTGGGGGCCACTTGCTTTGTTGGTGTCCTGTTTGTTACTGAAAATTGATACATCTCTCTCATCAATAAGCATTGTTGGTTTGGTCCATCCAGAAAAGGCAGTATGAATCTCAGCGTTATTTAGGCGTGGGATTTCATTTCGGCAAGACTCAAATCCATCTTCTGCTACCTGAGACAAACCAGCTAGAGTCCTGGAACACATCGCAGCTCTTCCCTTAAATAGTGTCTCAGCACTGTAGCCGCTCAGCTCTGAAATCACTATGGCGTCTTTAGAAAGATCCTTGGTAAGACCTGTTGATGCTTTGCGGTGTTTGTTGCGCTTTAGTCTGTGCAGCCTAATTGCTGACCTTGACATTGAGAGAGGCACCTCATCACAAGTCACCCTGATGTCTCGCGGTGAAATCTTAGGTTGCTCTTTATCTGCTACATCAGAAAGGACGCCCTTCTCACATATTGGCTGTTGACTTACTCTGAAGTACTCTGTGCACCCAGCCATCTCCATTGCCAAGCAGTGAAGACCAAGACAACCAAATTGTTGTCTGCTTAAATCCTTTCTGAAGACGTTATGAGCATTTCCATGACGTCAATTAGTCATGACTTCAATGAAAGAGAAAATTGTTACTTTAAACTTTTTCTCTTTGGCATTGATGGCAGCAAGTACTGGATAACCTCGATAGCTACAACGAAGTTAGCAATTCAATAAACGTTATCACATTACTTTAACAGCAATAACTAGCTTTATCTAACTACCTGTACTTCTGGCGGAAAGGCCTTCATAAGTCAGTGATATTTAAACATTTAACTTTAACAAACAAAACTGTTTACGTAATTCCAAAGGTGGCTCTCTGAAAAGAAAATCAACCAGCACCAATGTAACGTTTAAAGTGTGTGCAACTTCCCTCTTCCGAATGTTCATACGGCTTGGCCAATCAGAAAGGTCCTTGGAGGTTGCGTCATGAAATCTTTTGTTCCCATTCTTAGGTTTATAGTATATCGTGCAATTTGCGACATGTTGTAGAATTTTCTTAGTATAAATTATTTTCGTTTTATATGAATTATATTAATATAACTTGAATAAAGAAAACGGACAAGAAATGTCAAATGTATTTTATTTTAAATATAAAATCCCCATATCCAAAGTTTATAACAGTTCATGACATTTTAACGGTGGTTTCACAAGAGTGATGAATTGATTGTTTTCTACCTATATATCCTGGCGATCAAAAACGTGCATAAATGTATCAGGGATTTAATGACTGGTCCATAGAGTTCAATGTGAATGTTTGACAAAGCACCAACACTACTGCTTTTGTTCAATTTGTGCACTCACAATGCAACATACAGCTAAGGCCTTAACAACAACTTGACATTTCCAAGTTATGAAATGGGATGCAAGAAAACAAAAAAAACAACGAAAAAACATATCGCATAATTGAGACTTCACTGAAAATCCCCCTCCCCTCCAGGAGCCTTTGGCATTTAAACAGAACCTAATAGTAGGCTAGACAACTCAACTACCACCCACTTTTTATGAACAAATAGCATATTGCTTTTCAAGAAAAATTCTACATGTCCATAACCAGTAATAAGCAGGTTCACAATGGGATATAGTTAGATATTGACATTATTACAATGTATACAACGTGGCTGTAAGAAGAGTTTTCCAACACTTCCTAGCTAACACCATGTTTAAGCAGAAAAGGAATATATAAAACATGTTTTGAGTTTCTAATGTCCCCCAAACCTATTAGACATAACGCAGGTTCCAGCATGTCATAAGATGTCTATTGGTTTGTAGTTTGGGTGTATTCATTAGTGCACATCACAGCCAAACGCTTCACTGTGGAATACATTCTTCAACAAAAGCACATTTTTGTTGGATAAATTCAGGTAGGTCCCTGCCCATCTAATCCTATTGGCTTGGGCTGTTTCTAGTGAATACACCCCTGCAATAGAGATGAAACAGTCTACATAGAAGGGATGGCAGTTTGCCTACAGATGTAGAGTAACATCCACGCGGGTGAAAATATCAGAGCACTCTGATCCACCAATACTCAAGATATTATAAACAGAAACAAAGAAACAACCAAAATCCTGATAAAACAAAAACTGTTGCAGAGGAAACCAGAAAAGAGGGTGCAATTGATGCAGTTGCACAGAATAAAAAAAAAACTGACAAATCAACTCTAGTTTGAAACAATTCACTATTACAAATTATCAAGTGCTAAAACAACAAAAACAAACCAACGGCTTAAAGGATCCAAGAGCCAAACTGACATGGTTATGGGATACAAACAGACAATCGGCTTAATTGATCCAAGAGCCAAACTGACATGGTTAAGGGATATAAAACAGACCACAGGGAGTGACACAGTTACCAATATGCGGTACGTTCTCAGTTTCTGATTACAATCCGGTTTCAAGTGATTCCCCCGGTTTATCGACTCCCCAAACTGGCTCAAGGCGCATAATCACTTAAGAAGACCTCACGGTACAGTGAGCATTCATACGCCTGCTTTGTGTGTCGTGGCTTTATTCGGATCTCATGAGTCAATTGAACACAGTCCTCCACTGGAATCCCCTCCCCCACCTAACTAAGCGCCATGGGTGATTGGTCGGTGTGACGGAAAACAAGCGGGTCAGTTGACAGCCGCCACGCGACGTCCTCAGTCCGCTACGGAGCTTTTTGTCCTCTTGCCGTGCTTGGTGCCTCCGCCCCCGGGGGCGATGGCCGTGCCGTTGCACGCGCCCTCGATGAGGGCGCGCTCCGCCTGGTCGTCCGCGCCGGCGTCGGGCAGCTCCTCCTGGATGTGGCGGAGCCGGGACATGGCGCGGTCGATGGTCGCCACGGACACCAGGTTGAAGTCGTGCATGCTGACCAGGTGCAGCAGGAAGTTGCGGCAGAGGTTGCGGCGGACGATGTAGGCGCCGCACTTCTCCACAAACTGCATGCTGGCCTGGTTCATCTGATTGTCCGCTATGAAGCTGGATGCAGAGGAGACAGAAGGCAACAGGAGCACATGGGGTTAGAGCGCTGACTTGCTGAAGGCAAGGACAGAACAAGGACAGCCTTTTAAACATCCTACGTTATTACCATTACATGTCAGTTTTCAAAGTGGCATGGCTTTATGTGTTTCCAAACAATCCAAATACAGTAACTGGACTGATATTTCTGTTTACTCCGACTAACTAGGCAGAACATTTTGTGAAACAGATCTTTAAGGTGTTGTGGCTGTATGTGTATTTCCAAGGTATTAGGTATAGTGCCGTAAGAGGCTAGTGATTAGAGATACATACCCACAGCTTTTAGGTACATACCCATGCTTCATGACGTGCAGGTTCCACAGCTTCATCACTTCCTTCTCCCCCTCATTGACATCAGTAAACTCTTCGAGTTGCTGTGGGCACAGAGAGACCACCAGACGGTTTTCAGACATTAGCATGCAGATGACCTATAATCCACATTACATTTGGGATAATGTAAATGACTGTTTAAAAGTAGGCAAAGAAGCATCACAGATCTAAAGGGTAATACAAAACGCTGGGAGGAACAGGCCCAAGAGGAACAGGCCCAAGAGGAACGCCGGGAGGAACAGGCCCAAGAGGAACAGGCCCAAGAGGAACAGGCCCAAGAGGAACAGGCCCAAGAGGAACAGGCCCGGGAGGAACAGGCCCGGGAGGAACAGGCCCAAGGGGAACGCCGGGAGGAACAGGCCCAAGGGGAACGCCGGGAGGAACAGGCCCAAGGGGAACGCCGGGAGGAACAGGCCCAAGGGGAACGCCGGGAGGAACAGGCCCAAGGGGAACGCCGGGAGGAACAGGCCCAAGGGGAACGCCGGGAGGAACAGGCCCAAGGGGAACGCCGGGAGGAACAACCCCAAGAGGAACGGGCCCAAGAGGAACGGGCCCAAGAGGAACGGGCCCAATAGGAACGCTGGGAGGAACAGGCCCAAGAGGGCCCCACTAGTGTGAGCAGCCTGACTGACCGTGGCCGTCTTCTCCCGGAGCCACTCGGGGTCTCTCTCGTCCTCGCTGTCCACCTCCATCTCCTGGGGTCTGAGGGGCATGCAGCTGTCACTGTGGAAGTACAGGCGGTTGTGCCCGCTCACGTAGGTCCTCTGCTGCTCCAGTTCCCCGTCCTCAGACTCCAGGAACTCTGACAGGCTGGGCTTCGTCCGCTTGGGCCTACAACACAAACGTTGCCATTTAAAAATGGACAATGGTTGTCGATGCAAACACGGGCACGAAGGACACATTCGAACAGAACACAAATCATACATACATTCTCTGGAACGTCGCTATAGGACGTTCTAACAATATTTCACTCACTATACGATATTATTCTGTTTTGCAGTACACACACTGCTCATAACAATTAAGGGAACCCGTAATCACAGTATCACACAAAGTCAATAAAACTTCTGGGGTATGAATCTGTCCAGTTAGGGAGAAAAGCCACTGTGAATCAATGTCTCTTCGTAAATGAGAGCAGGTTTACACTGAGCACATGTGACAACAAGCTGGGGTGAATGTTAAGCTGCCTGCCACATCATCCAGCACGACCGGTTTGGGGGTTTGTGGTCTGGGGAGGCATATCCACACAGGCCTCCATGTGCTAGACAACAGTACCCTGACTGCTGATAGGTACTGGGATGAAATCCTCAGACCTCATGCTGGTGCCGTGGTCCCTGGACCAGATACACAATACAGAGTCAATACGGCCTGTGATTTTAATTGTTTACTTTGAGTTTAAATCCAGCACTCAATCGGTTGGTGATTTTGGTTTCCCTTGACTGTTGTATGGTCATTTTCTTTGAAAAAAAAATACACTATGTACAGTAACAATTCTGATATTTAACATTGAAACCCATGGTGTGTTTCCATACGTTTTTGAAGCGTTGTACTTAGAAACCTTCCTAAGATGCAGTAACTAAACAAATAGCAGCCATTTTAAAAACAATAAAAAAAGTAACACCATAAAAATTAAATAAATGATGCCGTATAATGTCTGCTATAGAATATGACAAGAGACTTGCTTACTGGTTTCTGCTTTATTTGCAAATACAGCTGGAGACCGAATTAGCCCAAAACATCACTGAACCAAAATATAATTACTTATATAAACTCTTTAGGGCTCAGTCAACAAAAGGCATGTGTATAATCTCTACAAATTCAAATTACCATGGGGGGGGGGGTTAATTTAATCCTGAAAAACAACAAAGGAGTCAAAAATCGGCCCCAAATGTGTGTGTGAACAAAGAGACGACCTTTACCTGCACACCAGGACATGTGTAACGGCAGTCCTCTTGACGGGACCGTTGCGGCTGAACGCGAAGCCCGGCTGACTGTGGATATCTTGCGGGTTGCCCACATAGGAGCCGTCATAGCACTCATTGATGGACACATCTATCCCAGCGCCTTTGGGGTGAGGCTGGAGAAAGACCAGACATTAGATCTAATGGGACGGCACTTCATTCAAACTCATCATCCGGCTGAATCCTCTTCAACATGTAACTGCCAAATCTCTTTGGTGTGTGGCAACCCGCCACACTGGCCTGGGTTAACGGTTCTCGTAACGCAGTAAGAGGAAACGGAGGACGGGGAAGTGCGGCCTTTTACCACGTAGTTGAAGATGAAGCGGCTGTGGGAGAGCTTGAGGTGCTTGAGCAGGCTGTAGAGGTTCCTGCAGTTCAGGGTGCACCAAGGACAGTGGAGGTCGTCTCGAGCCTCCGTCTGCTGCCGCGTGTTGTTGTTGTACAGGAACTGGGACGGGAGGGAAACAAAGTTGACGCCGTTCACTTTTGGATCGCAAGGACGCACCTTTCCATTGAGACAATCGTGCGTTAAACCTACCTGGTAAAATATGCGCAGTTTCTGCTTCGGCTCGCATAGGATTTGTTCCCTTCTCACCTGGATGTCCGTGCTCACGGAGTCCTTGACGGCTGGGGGGAGACAATTCAGACGTTAATGCGGGTGAGTCACTAAAACACGCCAGATTCTGCAACAGCCTCTTTAAGAGAACACCGGTTTAGGAGTCCGGTAGGAGAAACAGATACGCGGAGACCCTCTAAACAGAGTGCCTCTTTAGGGTCTTCCTTCCACTGTGTGCTTCTTACCCAGGTGGGCCGACTTGAGGGCGCTGGGGCGGCACTCGGCGGGGCTGGCGCCGTCAGAGTTCCGTGTGGCCAGGGGCTTTGCCACGGGGGCGGTGGACTTGTCGCTGGGGTCGCCCGTCCAGCGCAGGGTGAACTGCAGCGTGGGTCCCTGAGAGAAGGTCTCGAACGGCGGCAGCCTCTGTGGGAGCATGACAGGCATTGCTTTATTGGGGACTGTTCCAGGCGTGGGGCGGGGCGGCCGGCGTGGGAGCATGACAGGCATTGCTTTATTGGGGACTGTTCCAGGCGTGGGGCGGGGCGGCCGGCGTGGGAGCATGACAGGCATTGCTTTATTGGGGACTGTTCCAGGCGTGGGGCGGCCCGGCGTGGGAGCATGACAGGCATTGCTTTATTGGGGACTGTTCTAGGCGTGGGGCGGGGCGGCCGGCGTGGGAGCATGACAGGCATTGCTTAATTGGGGACTGTTCCAGGCGTGGGGCGGGGCGGCCGGCGTGGGAGAGCTGGTACTGGAAGTTGTTGTTGTTGCTCTATTGTGTCCTCAAAAGGTGGTTCAATTTGTTTTGTTTTTGTACTTTCCCTGTTGCAAAGTGATATGCTAAGTATAGATACAGTACACACACACACACACTCAAAGGGTAAACTCATGACTTAACCTAACCCCTCCCCCACCTACATGAGTGTGTCGTGACTTAACCTTTCCACCACATACGTGTGTAGGCAATGACTTAACCTAACACTTCCAGGGAGTAAACCACATGTTAAACTGGGAGACAGAGTGCCACTTTAAGCAGGCTTATTTGCCCTTTGGCCAGAACAATCACTATGGCCTTTTAGGGTCATGGTTTCAAAACAAAACACATTCACAGTGGCGTTTGACACACTCACCTTCCCATCCAGAATGGTTTCCCAGGTGGCTCGTTTTTTGCTGACAGGGCAGTCCTCCATTCCTTGCATGGACACTTCATACTCCCCATCCAGCAACTGTAATCTCCTGCATATGACCAAGAGCACTAACATTTAGCGTGTGCTCCGACCGGTGCGTTTAACACAGTTTGGACTGTTAGACGCTGCAGCAGTTTCAATACAGGACAGTGTGTAGCACACACAACTTGCATACAAGAAACTAAGATATCCCTCAGGTTATTGGAGCTTCAAGCAACCACTAACGGTGGGAATCCAGTTCCCAGACTTTCATCAGGTACTGTGGCGCGTTGGGTTTACCTGTTCTTGTCAAAGACAGTCATCTGTGCGACAAATGTCTCTGTGGTCTCTCCATCCTCTCTGTGGGAGGAACTTCTCTTCTTTCTGCTGGGCGTCTCAGTAACATCTAAAAAAAAAAAATACACAAAATAACAGGTGTAAGAACTTTTCTAACAAAATGGCTGCCAAACTTGAGTATTTCCCTGGGGGTGAGTTATCGGTTTCCCTCAAAACTGAGACAGACATAGGGGGGGGGGGGGGGGGGGTGTTCCTCCAATCACTTGCCTATGTTTTCGTTGGCTTCGCCGTTCACAAGCCCGTTCATATCCCTCCTACCGATCCGGGAGACCCTGAACAGGAGCGAGTAGGACTTGACCATGTGGCTATTGCTGGGCTCAAACTCGTTACTCGACACCAGTAGGGAGGGCAGGGAGCCGGGCTTGGTTTGGTGGCTGCAGTCAGGATTCAAAGGCACCTGCTTTTTACCTGTAGGCACTTGCTTAACCGGGCAGCTGACATCCTGAGGACAGAATGCCTGACTGTGAGGATCGAGGGGTTACGAGTGACGTTCAGGATTCATTTCTACTTGCATTTGGCAGATTTTTACCTTTCGTTTTTTATGGCAGACTTTGACAAGTAGCACCTCTAGAGAGACAGAGTTCTGTTCATTTTCAGAATTCTGAGATTTTTCTGTGGGGAGGTTAACATGTTTCAGTCAGTATATGTACCGCAATCACACAAAACAGATGAGAAACCAATACATTGAATGACCATCAACAAATGCAATCCGTGTTACTTTACCAAGGTTTATAAACCATTCACTATGAAGTTGTAAAAAGGTAAACACTGCTGGGCATACCGTCTTTATGGAAGAATCCAGTAAAGGTGAGCTGCAGATGTGAGGACAAACTAGAGAAACAAATCATAATACACAGTTATTACCGACCAATAACCAAAGGAGGCGTTTGTTCATTAGATAGTTAATGCACCTGTTCCCTGCTGTGAATAGACTAATAGAATAAACTGATTTACCTTTGAGATTCCTGCTCTCCTTTCATCTTCTCCACTCGAAGCAGCATGTCATCCACCTTGAATGTTTTCCTGATTGCACAATTTGAAACATGGCGTGAGTTAAGACCATTAATGTGGTACCATCGTAAGACCAGAAATATTAATGTAGGGCTGGGTTTTAGCAAAAACGCCACAATATGATAGGACAATGTTAAATAGATCACGATTTGATACAGATATTGCAACAATATTAATCACAATACTGATATCTCAGAGCAGGCCTAATATGCAGTGCTGATCTCTGATCAATGACTTAGAATTATATAAGAATAGCATCCATTACAGTTCAACGAGTAAATAATTTTACCTTTTGGCATTTGTTCGACTGTTTCTGTGGGACATGAAGGTGAGAGTCCTGTGCAGGAATATTGGCTAAAAAAAGAAACATCTGGGTGTTAAACTTTATTACAATAGACATTTGGGAAACAAATAGTAATGTATAAAATATCTGCTTACTGCAATCAGGTTCCTTGTGCGTAGAAATCTGTAGATTTGTGTTGGCTCTAAACAAACACACACAAGGGAATAACCAACACTAAACTTTAGATGTGTCTGTAGTGTATATTGTATTTCCCATGAAACTAGCCTAGTAAATACTGGAATGTTGGAAAAACAATGGTAAATAAATGTGATTATGTAATATGAAATAAGTAAGCTTTTGGAGAATATTGAGCATAACAGCAAATGTCTATGAATTTCTAGGTCTACGTCAAAACATGGACAGACATTTTTAGAAACAAGGGCTTGGCTGAACACAAACTATCATTTAAAAAATTTGAATTTTCACATTTTAAAACAGATATTAAAATATATAATAAGGGGTCATTTGGCAGGTTACCTTAAGATTAAATAGTTACATGCTTGCCTTAACTGTATCTAAAGTTAAATGTAGACAAATATAAAAATATTAAAAGTATCCCAAATATGAGAATATACGCAAATTGAGACCAAATGCATGTCCCTACATTTCCAAACCAGTTTCTCTGTACAATCAAGCCAGTATATTTTGTAAGGCTTGCTTTTTAATTGTTCCAACACCACAGGTGGTTGTCTTGGACACTCAATGGTGGAACAAACTTCACCTTGTAGCCAGAACCACCCAGTCCCTGCCAATCCTCCCAAAGCCGCTGAAAACCTAACTTAAGATGAGCATCTTAATTAATTTGTGTGTGACCTCTGTCCTCAAAAAAATAATTCAAATTGGACTTATCTGGCACTGATTTGTAGCTTCAATGAAGAAAAGCACACTTAACATGATTGTCAGATGTTGGTTTTCCAAGACAACTTAAGAGGAAAGAAATTATTCTAAGTCGCTCTGGATAAGAGCGTCTGCTAAATAACTAAAACGTAAAAGTAAATACTATTATTTGGTTAAAAGTATACACTGCCATTTATAAACGCAGCTTCCTACATATTAATAAATGAGGTACTGAAAAATAATGACTAAGGATGGGAGGGGAAAATTGTTTCATTTGGAAATGACTGTTCCTTTTACCCGTTCTTGGTTGACGTTTGCGTGGAATCGCACATTAGCAGGTGATCGAATGCAACGGTGTTACAAAAGTACAGGCAAGACAGTTTGTTGTACTAAATCCTAATTTACTTAAATATATTACTCAATTATTAATATGCTTAAAAGTGGAACGTGTTAAGTTTTAATAAAATGAAAATAATTGTTATGATTACATTCATTACTTCCTGGTAAGTAAAAAGTAATTCAACTTACTTTCAAAGGCCTGTAGGAACAACTCATGGTCGGCTTGAATCTGCTCCATCTTCGGCTTCTTCACCGTGCTCATCACGGTCGTTGAGGCCGGGTACACGGCGCCGTTCGCTTTACAACTGGTCCCACTCATGACTTCACCTGAATGCTTCAAATTAGGCCATTCATAAAGACAGGAAACAAACAATATCACGGTTATTTTCAAAACAAAGGATACAACATATATGTTAGCTGGGTTAGCAAGCTAGCTAACCTACTTTAGTGTTGGCTTTGTATAATACTAGCATAGATTTATTTTTAGTTCAGCACCCCATATTACAGCGTAAGTAAATCAATGTAAACACACAGATAAACAATTAAATCAACAATGAACTAGCTACGTCCAGTAACGTTGCATTACGGTAGAATTACAGCATCTGGATGTTTGTTCGCTAGTTAGCCAGGCTAACCAGTTAGCATTTAAAAACGAACAAATGTTCTCAATGAGCTATTGCCCCGTACATATTCAAAGTATGGAAGTGTAAAGCTACATATACGAAAGTAATAAAACACAAAATTACAGTTAAGTACGCGAATCTGGTTAATATTGGCGAAGACCAGCTAGCCAGCCAGCTTGAAAAACTCACCAACACAGGCAACCCATGAAATTACTATATGGCA
The DNA here is from genome assembly GCA_016801125.1 of Novumbra hubbsi. Taxonomy (NCBI): domain Eukaryota; kingdom Metazoa; phylum Chordata; class Actinopteri; order Esociformes; family Umbridae; genus Novumbra; species Novumbra hubbsi. The sequence continues at coordinate 6,111 of JACXGK010007310.1, read as the reverse complement.
AATGAAGCAAGGTACACTAGCATAGTTGGCTAACAACAACAAATCCCAAATGTTGTAATCCAGTATGCCCTCCAACACTTTACACGAAGTCGACTGGTAAAGTACATTAATAATATTTACATACAAATTATATCTTATTTTATTGATTCTATGATAAACATGAAAACTTCCGTTGAGCTACACGTTATGCTAAAACACTGTGACTTTACCCTACGGTCCATCTAGAACTACTTCTAATCCAATAGAAACTCGAATAAGGAATTAACGATTTGTGATTGGCCATACACAACCGTATCTGTCTAAAACGAGTTCGGTAGAGAATACAAATTGCCGCTCGCGTTGCTGCTTTTCAGCGATTTTGCGGGAAATCTTTGCACTGCTCAGAAGCTTGTCTACTTTTCAGAATATTAGCTTGAAAATATTGTTGTGAAAAATGATTCAATACATTCGCGTACAGAAATTGCAGTTGTCAAATGTGCTTAGTTCTGAAGTTGTGTGTAGGTTTGAAAACTCAAATCATTTTCTCTGACATTATCTATTTCTTATTAATATAAATCCAATATACATTAATATTTCTTTATGTAAATGTTTTTGTCTATTTATGTATGTTCGTATAATAATAAATAAAAAAAAACATCATAGATTTGCTTTGGTCTAAATTCATTTCTGTAAATTGGCAATATTCTGCACGGACCAAGTTGAAGCACGGAACCGGACGTATAGTAATCACAACTTCCACACGTGTAAAATATGAAGTCGGTTTAATTTAGTTCTCTTTTTTGAAGATCCAGTACAGCAATAATATTTACAGTAGCACTCAGCTTTATTAAAACACCAAGAAAGGTACAATGGCTGAGATAGTTCAACAGCGGATCGAGAATAGAATCCCCGAGTTGGAGCAGTTGGAGAGAGTGGGACTGTTCACCAAAAAAGAAATCAAGTAAGACAAAAATGTGCTAACATTTTTATTAGCAAATGTTTTATTTAAAGTTGTATTAATTATGTCCTAATTACAGATCCATGCTGAAAAGAGCGACAGCTCTGGAATACAAGCTGCATCGATTGATCATATCTAAAGTAGACTTCATTGCATACATTCAGGTGAGGGCCAAATGCTAGTGAAGGTAGAACATATGTGTGTATATGTGGGATATCCATACAATGCGATAATCGTTTTTTCCCTTCTTTTTGGCAGTATGAAATCAATGTTTTAGAGCTGATAAAGAAGAGAAGATATGTACGTTTTGAAACTTCTATGTTTTAATATCCACGTTCATTATCAATGCTAAGTCCTGTCAAGTTATATTCTATTTATATTTTCAGCGCATCGGCTATACTTTTAAAAGAGAGGAGATTGAGTTTTCCATCATCTCAAGGATCAACAAAATTTTCATAAGGGCAACAACTAAATGGAAGGTACTATATCTATATCTATATATCGATCATATGTTTTGCAAATTTTCATGCCAACACTATGCAGAATGTGCCAAAGAAGCAACTGGACAGATCAATAATACACTCCTTTTCTTCCCAGAGTGATCTACAATTGTGGCTCTCTCATGTTGCTTTCTGTAAGAAATGGGTGAGTTATCTTTCTAAGTGTATTAAAGTTTAAAGAACGCTGTGTTCTGGTGCTGAAATGATCTGTTTGGTTCCTTCTGCATGCAGAACACCAAGGGTCAACTCAGCAAGGTGTTCTCCTCCATGCTTGCCATTCATTCCGAGAAACCAGGTAGATTTCTCTTGTCTCTCCGCCTGTCATTGGCCGATACAGGCATTGGTCTGGTAGAAGTGGGCGACAGTCCCCAGAATCAGTAATCATCTCACCTTTCTCCAGCTGTGTGGATTATGGCTGCCAAGAGTGAGATGGAGGACCGAAATTCGTCTGAGAGCGCCAGACAACTGTTTCTGCGTGCCCTGCGCTTCCATCCAGAAAGCCAGAAGGTCTACCAGGAGGTAAGGAGTCACGAAGGAGGGGGTTTTCTTTAAAGGTAATTCATATGGTCCTTTCATGTGCTCTGCATATATTCATACAAGCCAAACGTTACACCTCTGTTTGGTGGACAGTATTTCCGCATGGAGCTGTTGCATGCCGAGAAACTGAGGAAAGAGCAGAAGGAGCTGGAGAAGGCTGAGATTGATGTGGTGAGTATGCACACACACACACACACACACACACAGACACACACACACACACTTGAGCTTTTTTATAATGCATTGTGTCACTGACTGACCTGCCTTATCTGTCCCGCAGGGAGACTATGAGTTCCCCCTTGAGATTATGAGTGGCAAACTGGCAGAGGTTGTGTACAGAGATGCCACTACAAAAATACAAGGTGTGGCATTTTGTTTGGTATTTCTTTGTGTAAGTCAGTAATAGTCCGAGAGTGGAGATTTTGATTTTCTCTGTGATGTTGCAGGAGCCGATTTCATCCTGTCTCTTTTGAACATTGCCGCCATCTTTGACTTCACTAAAGATCTGCAAGCCACCATCATCAAAGAGTGAGTCTCTTTTAATATTGAGTGACACACACAGATAATGTTGATAATGTGCATAGTATCCAGGAAAATACGTAATATGCATGTTACTGTTTTCTTTTATCTAATTTAAGTGAATTGGTTAAAATTATTATGGCCTATGGTCAAATATATCATGAACTCCTGCAGAAGTAAGGATCTCTTGCCACCAAATGATTTGGCTTAATCTGTTTCAGCCAAAACCTCCCCAAATGCATTTTCTTCCCTCTGGAATAGTTTTTATTTCAGCCTTTGTTGAGAAATTAACCAAACCTCACCGGCTGTTTCACCCACCACATATAAGCCTAGTATAACAACATTTCAACGTTGGCCTCAGTGAAAATGAAGGTAATATTTTTTGTGAGGGGCCGTAAGAAATTAAGAGTTGCCTATGGTCCGGTATCAAAGTAAATCCTAAAATTATTTTGGTAGTTGGACATGTCTTTGTGGGCTATCCTACTTTTATGAAGTGAATTCGGGGAAACGTTTCACAAAACCCGGTTATAACAGTTGAAACTGAGCCTGTGTATGTGGCATGTTAACATGAAGACTGATGGACACTGACCATCCTGAACGACCCGCCCTCAGCTTGCAGAGCAAGTACACCGACCACTCTGTCACGTGGGACTTCATGGCTAAACGGGAGCTTGTTGCGGCGGTGGGGGAGGAGCTTCAGTCAGCCAAGGGGCGGGCCTCGGACATCGCCAGGAGGGAGGAGCGCTGCTGTCAGGTCTACGAGGAGGGCCTCCACGTGCTCAACACAGGTACTCTCAACGCTGTTGGAAACAAAAAGAAACCAGTGCAAACATGCAACTCAACGCCGTGTCGACAAGACTGTACAGTACAAATGAACCACGTGGCCCTCCAGAGCTGTCTGGGACTGTGCCTGAGTATGTGAAGAGCGGCCCGTTTCTCTCCTGTTCTAGAGGCCATGTGGACGTGCTACGTGTCCTTCTGTCTGGAGAGGTTCAAGAGGAAAACCAATGTCCGTGAGCTGAAGGACAAGGTCAATATTTAATTCCAATGCTATATTAAGTTTATTACTGAATGCCACTTTTTTGTGCATAATATTGTATTTTTAAAATGGAGGGTTCCACCGAAAGGTTTCACCAGATCTGTGTTTGCCCCCCTCAGAGGCAAGAGAGGCTGCTGGCCGTACTTCAGCGAGCCCATGACTCCGCAATGCTGAAAGAGGACTTCTACAGGAACTGGGTATGAATACTTTATTTGCTTGGAATGTAAATCTAGGACATAAACGTGTATTAACAGCCTACATGCCCAATACATTGCGAGCCAGTCAGGACTCATGTCTGTCCAGGTCCAGGTTCTACTCTCGTCAGGAGGGTCTGAGCAGGCCGCCGCGGTTGCCATGGCAGCCACCGAGCGCCACAGCCAATCGGTGGCTATGTGGTGCCTAGCCCTGCAGACGCTGCTTGATCTGGAGAGTGGCACCATGGGAAAGATATTCCAGGACGCGCTGACACACATCAATCCCAAGGTACACACGGATACACACAATCTCTCTCTCTCTCTCTCACACACACCCAGTCAAAAACTGGTACTGTGAAAGTAGGCCAGCTTCTATTCTGTCCCGGTTAACTTCCTACAGTATATTATTAACTTCCTAAAATGACTGCTGCACTACAAAAAAACTAACAACACTCCCGTTAAGGTTTGACTTAGGGCTCAATAATAGTCTATAATATTATATTTTTGTGGTAACTGTTGCTACTACCAGGTGGACTTTTCCCTCACAGGTATACGATTCCAGAAGAGACAGCATTAACAATAAAATTTATACCACAGTGGTCTCGATTGAGTCCCTCGTATTTTGTCCTGTGTGAGTTTAACACGATTCGATTGATCACATCTTTTGAATGACGTCACAATCAACCTTCTGCAAAGAGGCCGGTCCATAAGGTTAACTGTTACTGGCTAGTCATTGTTTTCATGGGTGTTCCAAAATGCGGAGGACATAAGAGGCTCACCGTTGAGGTGGTTCATAGACAACCTTCCCGACGTTATGTAATTACTCACAAAGACACTGTTGATCCAGGGTGTACGTTGGAAAATAATATTGGCCTAGTGGGATTGCGTCTGACATGTCAAAAAAGTTTGACCAAGATTTATGAGTTTGCTTTGCCTTAATTACCCGCAACTATTTTTCTGGCTCAGCAACCTATTGAAAGGGAGTTTAATTGAATGTGTAAACGCATTTTACCTGATGTTAACCAGCCCGGTCTTGTCTGCTGACAGGAGAGTCTTCCCCTCTGGCAGCTTCATTTGGAGTGGAGCATGACATCAAGGGCTCCGGAGGAAACCGAGGCCCTGTTTAAGGTACAAATCCGTTGAATCCCAGCATCTCCCGTTACACCACGTTGATATGACACCGTCTGATAGGACAAAGCCAGTTCACACATGTCAGAGCTTAAACCAGGTGTTGCTTTCTTTTTATTTTTTTGGATTTGCATCAATCATGTGTCCTAGTGTATAGACAATACAGTCTGCTACACGTCTGGCTACTTATAATGTTGGTGGTTTGTGTGATACTTGCTGTAAATGGACGGTCTTCCTCTCCTAGAGAGGCCTATTGTCTGCCGTGCCCGCCGTATCCATGGAGATAAAGGAGAAGTACCTCGATTGGTCATACAGGGTCGGGGGCTACAAGAAAGCCAGCAAGACTTTCACTAGGTAATCAGTATGAGCAATATTATCATTTTTTAACCCTAATGAATCCAATGTTGTTGCTATGAATGTGAGCTCAGTCAAATGTCCATATATTTTCATACACACAAATATTTATTTATGTTCCAGTTTGCACGAGAGCCGGCCATTCTCCAAGGCCTTTTTCTCCCGAATGATCCTGATCGAGAAAGAACAAGTGAGTCTGCCAGGTCACTTATGAAATGTATGGGGATACAAGCCCATGGTCAGACAAGAGGCAACCAGCCAAACGCATCGTCTCAAAACAAACCTATTTTTAACATGCGTATGTTATGTACCAAACATAACCATATATAATAAAACAAGTACATTGAACTGTATTAAGGTTTTAGCTAAGATTTTAGCATTCAAAGAATAGTCTGCAGTCACACAGAATGTTGTAGTAAGTGTTATGTGCTATTTGGCTGGGGAGCGACATGTTTCATAAAAAAAAATACAAATAAATAAAAGAAAATCCACGACAACGTTACTCCACCCATGCTAGTCACCGTCATGCTCATTGTAAATTGCGGGGTTGAATTCAGTCAGTCTCATGAACACCAAGTCTCACGAACACCAAGACTGCATAAACAATTGACTTTGGATCTGGGAAATTTAAATTACTATCTGAAATAATGTGCCTGTTTCTTTTTAGGAGAATCCCAAGATGACCAACCTGCGAGAATTCTACGAGAGAGCGTTAAGGGAGTTTGGCTCCACAGATGATGGTAAGAGAGCGTTAAGGGAGTTTGGCTCCACAGATGATGGTAAGAGAGCGTTAAGGGAGTTTGGCTCCACAGATGATGGTAAGAGAGCGTTAAGGGAGTTTGGCTCCACAGATGATGGTAAGAGAGCGTTAAGGGAGTTTGGCTCCACAGATGATGGTAAGAG
>JACXGK010007309.1:0-18831 GCA_016801125.1 Novumbra hubbsi | reverse complement strand
AAAAGGCTGGGGATTCAGCACCTGGGCCAAATGGAGCAGGCAGCCTTTAAAACGGCCGGGAAAGTGTTGCCTTGTTAAAGTTAGTCTAAATATTGTCCATCACGTGTACACATCGTGTGAAGTGTGGGCAATAAACGTCTTGTAATTGTTAGAAGCAGCCGGTCACAACCATCCTAAAGCTAGCTCCCTAAAATCACAATGACAAACCACCAGGGTTCTAGTGGGGCCATCTGTTGGCATTGGCTAAGATGAAACTGGCTTCATTGTACATAAAGGCTGCCAGTGCTCGCTCAGTACTGTTCTGAGGTGCTTGTTACCTGAGTGTGTGTGTGTGTGTGTGTGTGCGCGCATATGCCTGGCTAGAAGGCAGCATTGCCAGAGTTGGTGGGACTAATCTGCACCCTGTGTCATGTGCTCTCCACGGGTGGGGGTGAAGAGGAGGTCTGGCAGTGAGGAATCTGCACGACCAGGCCTCTGCCAGATTAATGGCTCTCGCAGCCAATCCCACACAGCCGATGGGGGAATCCCCAAGAAAAAAAAATAAAAATAGTCCTTGGCCAATGGCTGAGCCCAAAGAAGATGTATAAATAAATGGTAGCGAGACATCCTGAGGGCAACCCCCACTGACATCCGGAACGCCCACCTCACATTCGTTATCTCTCATTAATGATCTTAGTTCTCAGTCTCCGTCCTTGAATGTGCTTCTCTCCGCTTTTCAGTCTGACCTATACACAACCAGATAGTGACTGAACGACTGCTACTGGAATTTTACTCTCTCACAAGGTTCAAAGCCCTTCCGTAATCTTATCCTTACGGTCAGATTCTGTCCACTTTTGCCATGAACAGAACCATACAAGTCAGGGTCTTGCCCATCATCTGACATTACCAATTTACGAAACAATAAACAGAGCCCACGACAAAAAAAAAATTATCAAATAAAAACGTACCTTTCCCTATAAAGGTATTTTCAGCAATCCTCATTAAAATAAGACTCTCTTTTCTACCCAAGAATACTTATTCTTCATGCAAAGTTTCATCAAGCGACAGTACATGTGGCCTTTTAGTCGTCGGCAGTCGTGTGTACCCAAGCTCTGCAAACAAGCCCAGCTCTCGCGCCTGTCCTCTCCTGTCAGAAACCTGATTCACCTCCACTCCCTGCGGAGCGCCCAGGGAACCATCACGTCAGAATAACTGTTAACCCAGAAGAGAGGTGTGTGTGTGTGTCTGAGTTCCAGCTGATTACTATGTAAACAGTCAAGGTCAACGCAGCACCACAGCAGGGAAAAGGGCTAAAATAAGGTCCCGGCCAAAGATGACAGCGGCGTTGACAGCTGGGGATGGTGGGTGTGGTGCTCAGTGCCATACAACGTGCACGCCGGCACGGGCGTCCAAGTGAAGGGCAGCGGGCGTGGCCAAGACTCACCGGCAAGCTAGACGGACGTCCCTGAAGGCTGTCCTCCGTGCCGCTCTTGTTGGAAGCCATGGGCTGGTTGGAGGGGGGGGCGCTGGACTGGGAGCTGAAGGAGTCCTGGGACAGCTCCTGAGGAGAGCGCGGGGAGAGGCGGTGAGTGTGCCGCCCGGAGACGCAACAAAAAAAAACTAAAAAAGGAGGGGCCAATTCCACAACTCGCTTTTTAACAAAACGTTGGTTGTCCGCCGAAAAACTTTTACTTGGCCATGAACACTAGAAGCGAGGCGGCGACTTACCTGTGGCGGAGGGGGGAAGCGCTGGAAGGGCGACTGCTGCTGCAGGGGCGGGGTCTGGGAGTAGGGCGAGGGCTGGCCCTGCTGAGACTGACTCTGCTGCTGTGGAGGCCCACCGTGGCCTGGGGAGGAATGGTGGCCCGGGGGTGGCTGTTGCCCTCCATGGCTGGGGGGCGGCTGGTGACCAGGGGGTTGTTGGTGGCCTGGAGGCGGTTGGTGGCCTGGGTGGGCCTGGGCCTGGGGAGGGGCTGCCCTCTCTTGCTGCTGCTGCTGCTGAGGAGGCCCCTGCTGTTGTGAAGGGGGCTGCTGTGAAGGGGGCTGCGGACCTTGCCCTGGGCCAGGAGGTCCCGGGGGCTGAGTGTAGCTGGGCTGGGGGCCCGGACCCTGCGTTCCCGGCTGGCCTAGCTGGGGCCCCGGCTGCTGCGGCTGGGGCGGGGCCTGGTTGTAGGGTGGCTGGCCAGGCTGGGACTGCGAGCCCTGGCTGTAGGGTTGAGCCTGTGGGGGACCGCCCTGCGGAGGCCCTTGGCCCTGGGGGTAGGGGACAGGGGCCCCAGGTTGGCCCTGGGATGTGTGGGCCTGTTGGGGGTAGGGGGCCTGTGCTCCAGGGGTGGCCTGGGACTGCTGGGGGTAGGGGGACTGCTGCTGACTGTAGTAGCCCTGGCTCTGTTGCCCGTAGCCCCCCGGACCCTGCTGACCATAACCTGACATCTAGGAGACAGATAAACGTAGTCCAGTTTAGTGGCACAACACCTCACACAGGGTGATTTAACACTACATCAGAGGTCAAGAAAACGGAAAGCGCTAGTGGTTAAGTAAAACCAAGTAAAACCAAGTAAAACCAAGTAAAACCATTAACTGGGCTGTCCTATACGTTTACGAGTTTGTCAATAAAGCACAACAGCCTTTTAGTCCTTTCAGCTTACCACTTCTAAGATTAGCTGACACCGCTGTCAAGTATGAGTTGAAAGAATGTTTTTCTACAGAAGGGCAACTACCATCTCAAGGATTCAAAGAAAAGACATGCATCAAAAATGCCTGAAGTGGCTGTTGTGCGAGTGGCAACAATGAAACCAGACCGGTCTTCTCTACAGGGTTCCAGAAGGGCCAACGGACCTGTGGCACTAGAAAGCACAATGACAGCAGAAAAACGACAGGCTTCCAAGTCAAGAAGCCATGCAGTTCAGAGGAGACTAGTTGGAAAGTACCCCAAACAGACCCATTCCACTAACAGCATTGTGGTCATGAGAGCGGGGGAGAAAGAATGATGAAAAAGGGGGAGAAAAGCCAAACGAGGGGTGAGGATGGGGGTACCCACCTGTTGTCCGTACTGCATGCCACCCATGCCAGAGGGGGTGCGTCCCTGCATGCCCATTGGGTACCTCTGAGGCCCCGGGGGGCCATAGCCCTGGCCCGGGTACGAGGCCCCCTGTTGGGCCCCTGGAGGAGCCCCCTGGCCCGGCTGGGGTTGGGAGTAGGGGTTGGCCCCACCGTACCCCTGTCCTCGCATCTTCCCTACCTGGTCCATGGGGCTGGGAGGCTGGGGGGCAGAGAGAGGTAGAGAGTAGGTGAGAGAGAAAACTCATGAAAGACCGAAGACGGAGGTGCATTCTACTACTTACTGTACCACTGAAAGAAAATGATTCTGACCTACTCTTGCCAAGACCGTATAGAATCGTACACAAGGCGGAAGAGATCTGCATGATGTCACTGCTAGAGTCCAATAATTAAGCAATTCCTACGGTGGGAAAAGCAAAAACCTGTTGGGGCATAGGCTAGCGAAAGAATGCTAACAAAACAGTCTGGCAGGATTAGTTTCCCACTAGGAAGAGAAAAAAAAATAAAAAAACTTGGCCATGAATGAATGAACGGGCCCAGTCTTCCCTCCCCTCGCACCGTCCAGGAGATCCGAGCGCCCGCGGGAGGAAACGTTCGGTTCTGACGTCGAGGGATGTCGGGGAGGGTTAGGGTTGCTAAGAAAATAATCTGGAGGAAATGGATGTGTCCGTCTGTCTGCGGTGGCTGGAGGCGAGCCCACCTCTTGGCTGGAGGACTGACGGGGGAGAGAGACGTCAGAGTTCGGACCGGGGTAGCAGCCACTAACCCGGGCCGGTGTCAACAGTCTCTCCACAGCCAGACCGGATGGAAAGGGGAGGGGGGTCTATGCAGGGAAAGCCTGGCTGGCCTTTAAGCGGCTGCAGCAGAGGTCCGAAAGTTCCTGGGAACAACTGGCCGGGTGTATTAGCATGGCAGCTTTAAGTGGATAGAGATCACATCCCATCCGGGGCGGTCTAACGGGACATAAAGACACAGTGGTCTGATAGTCCAGGAACATCATCTGGTGGACGGACACCACTGAAGCCACGGCTCTCCGATACATTTGTGCAAGGATGTAGGCCACGGCCGATCAACCACAAGCTCTCCGAGAGAGAGAACAGAGACTGGACACTTTGAAGTACCACCCAGAAGCACCTCGAGTGTTTAGCACACCAGAACAGGACGGATAGAGGCTGCACAGACAAAAACACACAGTCTATTTTGTGCTTCCCACGGTCATTAATTCGTCATGTCTTTCCATCGCAAACCAAAGCTGAAGTCCTGGTTAGTAAGACAACCATTGCAGTTATTTTTAGGCCAGACCAGAAGGGGGGAGGGGCCCGAGTGCCTAAAATACAACTGGTCCCAGCTGCAGGGTCTTTGAACCTGGGCCAGACACCCGCTCCTCTCCCGTGTTCTGGTTCTGCTTTAATAACGTAGTCTTGGCACCATATGAATGACAGCGGCCCAGTGGGTGGTTCTGGTCCCATAGCGTTGGAGCGAGGAGCAGCCAGCCCAGTCTCCCCCAGGGCAGGACTTTCCATCTCGCTCACACATTCCAGGGCTATCCCAGGTTCACAGACATAGCGCGTGTGTGTGTGTGTGTGTGTGTATGTTACTATACTTAATATAGTCACTACAGGCCCCCACCGAAAACAGGTATGCTCCTGAAACCTTTCACGATCTTTCAAGCCTGTCTGTCTAAATGCATGTGTGGAGGTTGCTAACTTCCATCCTTTTCACTTATCTAAGTGAATTTGCCAAAAACACAATCATTCCAGTGATAATGTGCTGGTCAAATGACCATGCATCTGCAATCTGCTCCAGCTTGCAACCAATCGTTGATTAATCAAGCAAAATAAGAGAGAGTGGCATGTGATTCTAGCCTATTGAAGACCGAGAGGTCCATCCACTTCCCCAAAGAACCAGCTGCAAACCGAGCCTCAACCAAAAACCCATCAGTACCTATCCGTGGTACTTTGGGGTTGACCGGGGACGGTTATGCCAGGCAGTGGGTGCTAGCACTGCGGTGAGGGAGAGACTGGAGGGGGCACATCGGCTAAGCTAAAAAGCGTTGCCATATGAAGGGATTATAAAACAAATCAAACAATATCACAATGTGTTATTTGGCTCTTTTAATCGGATGCCTTTGCAACGGCTGTTAATGTTCGAGAGAAACAATTAAGGGACTACTGCACCTTTTTCTTAACTTTCCCAAAAAGATATTTGAAAAAGGACAGAGTGAGGAACTTGCAGTGGTCTCTTAAATTGAACCTCTCTGATCCTCACTCAAAATGTCCTATTTCAAATATCTTAAATTCTTATAAACTTTTTTGGAAAGAAAAGAAAAAAGGTGCATTGGTCTCTTAATTCTTTCCAGAGCTGTATATGCGCTGAAACAGCAGATACATGAACAGAGAACAGAAAATGGCCTAAAAACATATGCCAAATGTTCCCCTTTGTGGTAGTGAAAAAAAATACTCAGAACATTAGATTAGACGAAGTCAACGCCATGCAAAATCTGTGATGAAATTGTTGTTATAATGTTTAGACTGGTCACACCAGCCACAATAAGGACTACTTTTTAAAACAGCGTAATGACCCAGTGCATGATGCTTTAAGGAAATGTATTCCCCACTCAACTAAAAGCCAGTCTCTAATAAGCCCATTGTTTTCAGTGACTGAAGCAAATAAACGCTTGTGCTACTGAAATACATTTTATGGTATATATTTGGTCCTGAATCTGTGAAAATTGGATTTTCAATTTAGAGGATATTAAGATTAACCCAGTTCAAGGCAGTTGCAGTTGCTGCTAGATTGATGAAGGTTAATTGATAAATTATGTGTCCCTTCCGCATGTTAAACACAATCAAGAGACAGGCATTGTTAAGGACTTAAGCTACATTAAATAATGATTAAAATGGAATACACCAATGACAGGGGAATCGCGTGTTAACTAATTTAAATATGCATCGCCTCAAACACATGAGCTGGCAAGCCCAAGTAGAAACAGTGATAAAAAATCTCAGCAATTTTATTGAATAATCCTGCCAATAACATATGTCGATACGGTAGTTATCTACATATTTAACAAAATGTAACAATGACATTCACTGCAAAAATGTGCCTGCCTCTCTCTGATCGATGTAAATGTAGGTCTAGTCAGATTCAAAAGCTGAGACTAATCAATATCAAGGAGAAATAAAAAACCCACAAAAAATCCTATGGGAGGCAGAGCAAATGTTACAGAAAGTGTTCAAAGAGTAGATCTTGGTTTAGATCCTGTAGAGAGTATTGGGGTGGGGGGCTCAAAGGATTTTGTCAATCCTGTCCTCCCTTTAGGACACGTTCGATTCCACAGGTGCGTGACGAAGGCCAGCTAGTGCATTGCCTCCACAAAATGCACAGCATGGAGTCAGTTTGTTTTGCAGCTCCAGTGTTCCTTGAGCATTTTCCCTCCCCCACACAAACACGCACATAGACACTATGGCAGTATGTTTGAAATCACATTTGTACTTCTTTTCTATGCGTTTGAGTAGTTAAACATGTGAAATGCGAAATGTAGTAGAACAGGGTAGAATGTCCACAAATGTAATGTCCATGGTTAATTATCATGGTTAATACAGTAATTGTTTGCGCACTTTATTTTTATAGGTAAAGATACCCTCATGGTTAACAGAGTTGTTAAGTATCAGATAAGTAGAGGCACACAAGAGAAAAGTCATCAATGACATGTGGGCCATTGTTAAACTAGTTACCTGGCAACGAGGGTGTTTTCAAAGAGCTGTCAGTCAGAGTGCTCATGAATACAAGTGTCCCGCCCACACAGACTCTTCAAAAACCATAGCAGCTAGCAATGACAGTTAATAACATGAATATTGATATATTTTCTTTATTACAGCAAGCAGATATATAATAGAAAACGAGAAAAACTCAACAGCCCTGTCAATTCACTAAATAAAAGCAATCTTTGTCTTCAAGTTGTACCAAAAATATAACCATAATATTCTTTCACCGATCAGTTAACTAGCAGACAGTACTAGTCTACTTTATTACCCACACACGCAGTCTCCAAGAAGGTCAAGCAAGAGTGAGAGAGTTTAGCTTTTCACACGCAACTCATCTTTTGATTCTCCTAGATGGACTCAGTCAAGGACTGTTATGCAAGTCGTCCTTAAAGCATCTGCCAAGTGGTTTAAAAACCGTACAGGTGACATTACGCATACTTCTAGAATTAACTTTAGAATACAATTAATATATCCAACTACTTTGCTATTATAATATTACTATTATTAAATGCTAAGGACATTCCATAAGTTCAGAGGCATGTTCCTTCTTTACTTGTAGGCACAAAAGTGTTTACACTTCGAAGTTAACTGAGAAAGAAGGTAAAAACGATGCTTAAGATGCTCATAGATTTCTGCTGAAATTAGACCAAGTCTCACACAATAAAGAAGGCGCACACACGCTCTAATTCCCACGCCATTCCCTTTCTAGCCTGTCATCTACTCAAAGGCTGTAGGATCCCCTCCTCCCTCCCATGTCACCCCACCCTTAAAATTACATTTCTGTTTTTCAATAAATGCAATTGGCACATGGCTAATCTGCATAGGGGAAATCCAGGGAACTCTTGGCAGAAATGGTTGAGTGTGGTGTACTGTCTCTGGGCCCGTCCAAGTGAAGGGGTGGAGAGGGACGGATGATGTGCTTGTGTTGAGACCAACGGGCTGGAACTCAAACAGATGGACTGGGGACGGATGATAAACAAGTCTTGCAAATGTGATCCACCACAAGGCCCCCAGACCTGCAGACTATTGTTCTGTTGTAGAGACCTCTGCAAGGTCCAGAGGAACCACCAACATACAACTGCTACAGTGCTTTACAACCAGGAAGTAACTGCTACAGTACTACACAACCAGGAAGTAACTGCTACAGTACTATACAACCAGCAAGTAACAGCTACAGTACAACACAACCAGGAAGTTTAACCAGATAATGGCAAGAAGTCTTTAAAGTAAAGATGAAAATATAGCAACAAAGTTCTGTCTTTTCAGCCATAAACACATCAAAGACAAGAAGACACACAGGCTGCCCACTATTAGGCCAGGACAATTTACCTGAATGTTAAACAATTTACCTGAATGTTAAACCCCGCTGTCAGGCTAGATGGGAAACTCAAGCGCATGGATGAAGCCCTGACACAAAATGGCCATGCAGCAGACGGACAGACAGCTACGCGCCGAATGGACAGCGAGACACCATCTTACACACCCAACCCACAGATCTTTCCTCAGCCTATTCAGCACCAAAAACACATATAGGCCCTTTCAAATGAAATATCAATACATATTTGTATCTTCAATAGAGGACATTGCACCAGTTCAGGAGATATATTCAGAGTATATTGTCTACTTGACACAGTGACCATGTGACAACATTGACATCCATGATTGGATCTAGAAATGACAATAATGACAGTTGTCTCTTCCCAAGGGCCTCTAGCCAGATGAACATTCAATGGTCACTTCAAATAAAATCAACCTTGTGACATAAAGCATAAATGTTTCCTCTCCATGACTCAGGTTGGTCCAGTGGTCTTACCTACTGCTTATGATATAGGTCTCTCCTGACCAACCTGTCCTACAAAATGCCTTAAGTGTTTTATATAACCCCTGAACAGGCTGAAGATCCAGGAACAAACGTATTGTTTTGTCACTTATCACTTTCCACCCATTTTAATTGTGTTATTTCATATGGATATCACAAAGAACACACACCGGACCTTTAAGCTCAACAATCCATTGGGACCATTAGGATCACCTGAAAGTTATCCACCAAAGGCCCTGCTGTAGACCTCAGCCAACGTGATAAAACACAACCTAACGACGTCCTAGCCAAACGGCCACGCCATAGGATCTCCTCTGCCCATCTCGAGCGACGGTCCTTAAGATGCTGGCTATTTAACCTTACAGTCACCCACCCTGACCTCACCTGATAAGTGTGCCACCAGACCACTCCGGCCAAGCCGGTGACACCTATCAGAACCAATCCAGCGACGTGCAAGAAGGGCACGGAGGCCAGGGTGGGGACCGGATGCTTGAGGATCTGACGGGGTCACTAACCCACTGTAACACTACCTCCCAGAGCACCTGACTGACGCCAGTCGTCGCAGTCTAAACGGCCTGAGGCGCTTCATCACCTCAGCCGGTGGGAAGGACTCCAAACAGGGAGATTAGAAGCGCCGGATTGGTGAATATGCACATCCAGTGCAAAGCGGCAGTTACACAATTCTCTGAGCAACAGTTAATCCTGAGCTACGCAAATTGTAGGGTCGCATGGAGGCTAGCGCACAGTATGAGATAGCGGGACAGCAGACACACCTACACGATAGTGGAGCCTGAGCAGTTAGGTAGAATCGAACCATCCGGTTTCTCAGCTGTACGCCAAAGTCTTATACAGGCACCTCGTCTTGCATCGAACTGTACAGTTCGCTCAAAAGTGGTGAACAACAGTAAAGAATTGCCAAAAAGACCCAGCAAATTACGCTTCTCTCTACCCTATGAATGATATGGAACAAAATGGCGTCAACTTGAGCCCAAAACTGTGTCAAGTATTAGGAGCTGTGAGGTTATCTAACCAGCCATTCCCCCTCTGTAGTAACACATTTAAAGGTTAACCTCTTTCTCCATAAAACACACATGACACGTCATGTATATGAATGCTGCAGAGCCACGCTAGCTAGGAGAGAAGCATATTCCTAAAATAATCTAGTGCATCTCAAAAGCTATTTTAAAAAGGTAAATGTCAAAATAAATGAATTACGGTAAGATTCCCAGCCGAACCGGAGTAATAGGCCAAGTAAAACGTTCTATACTAACATGGGTAGATGAGAGGAATCATCCTCGGAAATGTTCTCATTCCTAGTGTGTAGTCCCATTTCCGAAATAAACGCTAGCCTTACTATTCTACGCAAACATGGACCTAGAATCTATCTTGAAGGCTTCCTTACCTGGAGCATATGTGATATCTATGCCCACAACAATTAGACAGTTACAGAGCTGAAGTGATACTACTATCCAACTCTTTTTTTATACTTACTTGTAGTAAGTACGGCAATGGAAATCGTAATACACTAATGTGTATAACTACTTTGAAGGGTCTATATATTCAGTTTCATACTATCCAAATCCTGCTTTCCTCAGTTCCATTTTTTTTGGAATTCTTAATGATTATTAAAAACACACTGGCAAGAAATACAAATTTCTATTCCAAAAATGAAAAGAACATTTCAATTATTCAATTAATTCAGAATACAAAATTTTAGGTCTGCAGAGCCTTTGTATGGGGAATTGGCTCAAGACCGGGGGATTGGCTCAAGACCAGGGGTGGGCAAACAACGGCCCAAGGGCCAAATGCGGCCCGCGGAAGGCAATGAAATTGTTTTGAGGGAAATTAAAAAAACAACTCACCATCCCATTCTTATACATCCGAGTCAAGATTTAAACTATTTACACATTAGAAGGGATCTACTGTACATATGAACTGTATGTTTTCACTTTTGCCCTTTTCTGGCCTGCAAATCATTTATGGTTAACAAATTACAAAAAACAAATGTGGCCCTCCATTTCATTTCAAAATCCTGATGTGGCCCCCCTGCGAAAAGGTTTGCCCTCCCCTGCCCTAGACCATTCTTTTTTCAAATTTGTGACGTGTGTGCAAATAATATTCCATTTTTCTTCCTAAGGCTTACATTATCAGACTGAACATTAAGAACCAGATGGCGCTACAATTAATAAAAAATGGCAAAATAATATTGCCATTTCTCATGCAGTGAAGACATTAAAACTAAATTATTAAAACTGTATGGTGGCGTTAATAAACAACACCGTTTTGAATACTCCCAGACCTCAAAAGTTAATGTGCCATCAGCAAAAATTCATAGCTGACACAGGAAAAGGGGATGTTTAGCAATACGCACGACCACATCACAAAACCAATTGAGAAATCTACAAATATAGAAATAGTATTTGTATTAGCACCACACCATTGGTCTCTCATAGGTAGACCACATACAGTGAGAAGCATATCCAGTTTCTGAGTGAATGGACCAACCTGTCAAGTGAGTACACAGACAAGAGTTCTGCAATGAGACTGGGTGGAATCAGCGATTGCATGGCCATGAAAACTGCTTAACAAAAACAAATGTATACAAACCTTTGACAAGTGGTCAAACGACTAAATCAACTAGTCGACTGAATGGGGTCAGCCCAAAAACAAAACACGTGCGCAAATTCACAGAACAAAATTTCACTTTTCTTAATAGTAGTTCATAGTAGTTGGTAAATTTTCACATAAACAGGTAGCGGGGAGGGAACGACAGAAGCGAATTGATTGGTGACCACAACATCTGGAATGACAGAACAAAGCAGGGTCAGGTGAAGCATTTTTGGGGAAAGCCTTTCTACTGAAGAGACGAGACGCGTGGGTGGTGACAGGTGGAGCACCGAACAGGTCACAGAAAGGATCCTCCTGAGGCATCCGCCACACAGAACAGCACCGTGCCAGGCACACACACACACACACACACACACACAGCTGTCACACGCAGCAAAAGATCATTCACAAAAACCTCCCCCCCCTCCCCTGGGCATCACTGACACTCTTCCCCTCAACACACACACACACACACACACAACACGTCAAACAGGGCACACAAACACACGAGGCAGCATGCCTTCCTGGCTGCATGGTGTGTAAATCATTACTCAGCAAGAGAGACAGCGCCATAGCACAACTATCCAAAGACAGAGAAAGAAAACACCCATCCAATCCACCGGCTACACAGGGCCACACAATACTTAGTGCAGTGGAATCCATAATCACACAATGGATTTAAAAACAATACGATTCCACATACAAACCCGACCTAAAATACCCACCAGACTAGCTCTAGCACAGGGAGAAAGTCTCTACCTGGACTTTGGTCCAAAGGTCAAGGCCTCTGACTCAAAACAAAACTGCTAATCGGTTCTCTAGCCAATGGTACTCCAGTTCACAAGCATGTCCACCTGAGTGGTTCCACACAAACATAGAGCAGCTTCTCAAACTCTTGCAAGGTTTTTCGTAATTTAGTGGGAGCCCTGTAGAGACGGGCACACTGAAGCACATTGGTAACCGAACAAGGCTGATTCCATTCATTCTATGCAGCACTGCTTGCAAAAATACAGCCTGCATCAACTCAGGAAAGCATGTTTCCTGATTGACATAGATGGGGATTTATTTTACCTCAAATAAAGTAAATGACTGGCATTGAGGTGCGTTTAAACAGTTTGACATCTGAAGAAAACTGGACCAAATAAAACTACAGCCCTGAAGGTATGTGAAATCAAACTAATTGATTTGGGGGTTTTACCATAAACAAAATAAATGGTCTCCTACTAAAATACACTAACCTACCTTGATTTTAGCATGGTGATCTCCTCAAGAAAGGTCCTGGGTTTTTGGGGTTATATTTTACAGCTTCAGCGACCCCCGCCAACACACCATCAAGAATTCAGTTCCTGCATCAATCAACGAATCCACTAATCAATCTATCAATTCACCCTTTAAGAGCAACAAGGACGGCACACAATCCATTGGGAGTAGATACAAAGACCATTGCACAGTGCAGAGAACCCCAACCCATTCAGGTTGCACCGACAGACCAGTTCCTCCAAGACGGCACATCCATACGTGCCATCACAAAAATATTTGCAGTGTCTCCCAGTAGTCTCAAGAGCAAGGCGGAGATTCGAGAAGACAGGCCAATACAAGTTGATAGCTGGACAGGGCCATAGAAGGGCATCAACCCATCAGCAGGCCAGTACATGCTCCCAGGCGTGAGGAGGAACAGGAGGAGCACTGATTGTGCCCAACAGAATGACCTCCAGTGGACTACTGGTGTGCACGTTTCTGACCTGTAGGAACAGACTCCATAGAGGTGGCACGAGGGCCCAACGTCCTCTAGTGGGGCATGTTTTCGTAGTCTAGCACCAGGCAGCTCGATTCCATCCACAAGAGAACACCAGAAATGCCATTGATGCCGCGTTCCCTTCAGAGATGAGAACAGATCCACAGACGTGAAAGAGTCTGGAGACAGCGTGGTGAATGTTTTGCGGCATGCAACGTCATCCGTCATGGCCGGTTTGGGGGAGGGTCAGTGATGGTCAGGAGAGGCATATCCTACCCAACGTTACCATGACTTCTGTTAGGAACCGAGATGAAGAGCTCAGAACCATTTTCAGACATTATACTGGTTCCCTGAGATCTGCCTGGTGAAGGACGATGCCTGGCTTCATGTGGACAGTGTGTGGTGGTTACTAGATGACCAAGGCATTGATACCATCAACTGACCATCACCTTCCCCACAAACAGAATCCAATTCAGAACTTCTGGGACGTGACGTATCCGGGCAACCAAGGCCAGCAACAAGCGCCACAGATTGTCCAGGAGCTCACTGATGCCCTGTTCTACGTCTGGGAGGAGATCCTACAGGACACCAACCGCCCTCTCATCAGGACCATGCCCAGGTGTTATCAGGCACATGGGGGCCATACACACTACTGAGTCACATTATGAGTTGTAACAGCCTGTGGTTTACTTTGATGTCCAGATAACGTTGGTTCACATTGACCATCACTTTGTTGTTAACGAATTACACAATGTACACCAAGATTTTAACATAATTAGTTTGTGGCCTGATGTGGAAATTAGGTGTTAATTTTTTGGGGAGCAGTGCA
This sequence comes from Novumbra hubbsi, assembly GCA_016801125.1. Lineage (NCBI taxonomy): Eukaryota > Metazoa > Chordata > Actinopteri > Esociformes > Umbridae > Novumbra > Novumbra hubbsi. Next base: position 5,035 of record JACXGK010007309.1, on the reverse strand, counting down.
GTTAGTAGAACTGAACCATCCAGATGAAAAATAATTATGTAAAATATATTTTTAGTTTTGCTTGCACTGTGCTCCCAAAATGTTATTTTCAGGTTGCACACAAAGCATTTTCTTGCATGCGACCACATTTGGTGGTACTTTAGAATCATAGCCTAGGAGGGGAAAAATAGTATTAAAAAGAGTATTAACAAGACATCTAGAAGGGTGAGGACAGGCACGCATGTTTCTTATGCATCAACCGTTGGAACATACGAGTGTGTGTAGAAGCACTACCAAAAAACAACATTATATGTACATAAGGCCAGAGTAAACAAGTTCTTTCCCACGAATGATGCACCGCCTCAGTCACAGAACCAGGATGTTTTGGGCATCATTTTTGGGTCCGTCCAACCGATCAATTAAACATTTGATCGTAAGAAGGCCAACATGTTGGCAATGTCCATGTAATCCCGTCTTAACGGTGTGTTGAGTCTTTGAGGATTTGAAGACGGTGTAATACATTTTGCTATAACACAAAGGGTCTTCACACATTTTTAGACATTCATGTGCCAGGCCACACCAGATGTGTTTAAAGAGACCATTATGTCTAAGGCAATTATATGAAAATGTCAGCTGACTCATGAAATGGAATTCAGAAAATGTGTAATAATGTTAGTTAGTAGACAAGTGCGGTAGATATTCAGCCACCATATCATTTGAAGTGTAACTGGCTCGCTAGAAAGCTAGCTAGAAAGTTAAAGAAGAAAAGATTTTAGCTAGCCATTAATAAGGTCAATTGTCAAAAATACCGGTTGGTAAAGCACCAAAATCCTTTGGTAGGTGTCAAATGGTACAAAAAAATACATCCATTCCAAAAACACACCCACATTATTGACCAATTAATTGTTGTTTAAGCTGCGATTTACACCGACTTCGAATGAAAAAATGGGGTTCATCAGAAAATCTCAGGCAATATGTCCTAATGTTATGAAAACATGGTTTGGTAGTATTACTTTTAAACTATCCCATTTCCTGTTGGGGAAAAGAGAGCAATCTGTGCAGGTGGAAGACGCTCCATCTGACGCAAGACAATGAGATCAGCCAGGAAGAAGTAGGTCTATTCTGAAGTGGAGAACACAGCCACACCTACTCCCTCTGCTGTTCCACAGTCAGCAGTAGAGTTCTGCCATTTCTCCAGTGCGAAGTTGTACCTAAACCCACGTTTGCATGAAGAATCCAGCGGAGATCTTACCTAGTTCCACGCTAAACAAATAGCTCAACTGTACTGTATTTTTGTTGCAGGCTATACAGTCATTATGCAAATTACTGCAGAGGAACTTACACAACATCATGTGTTCAGTAAAATCACCCATAAAGTGTATGTTGCACAGTACTGTTGTTTACCTTGGCCCAAATGGACATCATAATACAAACAACAATATTACAGATGAAGTGTGTAGACTGCTGCATACAAACTACATAAAAAAAAAATATATATATAAATGTCATGCGACATAATTCATTCAATTGAAGAGTGTAAATAATATGAGTAATGTTATCTTTGCGGTTTCAGAAACCACGAGCTGATCAGGGTGATTTCTGCAGCATTACATTATATGCAATTATAAATGGCCAGGAGCAACGGATGGGGAGCCAATCAGATCTCAGCTAGCATGTCAACCTAAGACCAACTGTCTCCTGGCTTTGACAGAAGGATTTTACCTCCATAATTCAAATCCCAAAGCAAAGCAATCTGCTCTTACTCAAATCACTGACAGTGTTTACTGGCGGTAGAAAGACAACTCCGGGCAAAACAGAACGTCTCTGTCGTTGGATACAATGTAACGATCACAATAATCATTAGAAGATTATACAATGTAACAACCTCGCGGCAAGAATGTGGCAACTAAAGGATAGTTATTTGCAACATTTACAAACACCGACAACGTTTTTATCGACACACGTTAACCATTCGATATAATCCGCAGCACTAGTTTATAACAAACTATTCCAATATAATTGAACGTCATCATTATCACTTACATCTAGCTATTTAAATCGTTGTCAGAGTTAACAAAAAAAGCATTGGGTCTACAATAAGTCTCTAAAGTACAAATAACATTTTTACATGGAATTGTTAGTTAGGGGAATAACTGTCATTGCGCTTTACACAGACTTGAAGCTGAAGCAGCACAATCTTTACTAAGTAAATCACCTTTAGCCTCTCAATATCTCTTCTCAAACTCATGTCCCCTTTTCCCTAAACCAGTAGAACTCCTCATTCTCCCAAAGATCACAGAGAGATTTATATTTCAGTACAAACATGGCTTGTTTCTCAGTTTAAATGCTCTTATAGGAGGGGGTGTAAGGGAGAAAACAGAGAGGCAGCCATTTTAGAGTGCTAGCTAGATAGACAATGGCTGGTCCATTGCAATATGCAACCGTCCAATACTACAACACAGAGCTGTCTGCTGACTAACTTGCTCAAAGTAGACCAGTACTGAGAGAAAAGTTTACCTGGTTTCTGTTCAGAGGTTGTCCCGTGTTTCCCGGGCTCATAGGAGGCGGATGGTGGGTTCTTTGTTGCCAACCCGGATGGCCCCCACCATACTGATTGCTGGCCACATCTACTGCTCCCTTACTTGCCCCTTCCTGGTTACTATAGTCTCCTTGGGGGTAGTTCTGGTAGCTCCTCGTAGAGCTGGGAGACGTTAGAAGTTGATTTAAAGTAGGTGTAGATGTGGGCTGTGGGTTTCCCATGTTATACCTCTGATTATTGTACGAAGCAGCCATAGCTGTAGTTCCGCCTGCTGGCTGTTGCTTGCCTGGCTGCCCCCCAGCCGCCGGGGGCTGGTTATTACGCGGGGAATTCATGGCGTATCCTTGGCCCTGATAAGAAGTCCGGTTGGGGAAAGGGCTGTAATTGTTAAAATGGTTAGAGAAGCCGTGGTCGTGCGAGTTGGGCGGGTATGGGTCCATCATGTTGCCTGGCTGCACTGCCGGTCCCGCTGCCATGCCAGGGCTTTGTTGTCCGCCATGTTGATGAAAAGGGCCCCGGCCGTAGTGCTGGTTGTAACCGTAAGGAGGTGGAGGAAAGGGGCCCGGGTGGTGATGGCCCATCCCGGGATGGTTATGGCCCTCCGGTCCCCCGGTATCATTCTGGTTGTTATTATTATTCACCCTGGACGAATTCCCGTTCCCGTTCTTCATGTCAGGCTCCCCTCCTCCCCCTGCATTTCCAACATCGGTCCCGTCCTGCAGATCCTTCTGGCCCGGAGATCCGTTGTCAGACCCCGGTTCCTTATTTTCATGTTGTTTGTCTCCCGGTACCGACTCTTCCTGTGGGTCCCTATCCGGCTTTTTCAGTTCGGATGGCGGGCTAGTATTGAGAGTGGCGACGCTAGCGACCTGCGCGGCCATGATATCCCTCTCTCCCAGCGAGTCACTCACAATCGAGCTCTCTCAACAGTATTGAACATAAATACAATTATTTATAACAGCGTACCCGTGTCCCGGATCATTCCCCCTACCTCCGGACCGAATCCGGCATCCACTCCCGTCTCCGATTCGACTGAAACGGTACTGGAAAAATATAAATACGGATCCAGGGAATTAAATTAACCGACAAAAAATGTGGGGGAGCTTCTGTTACAGAACGAGAGTACGAGCAAGAAACCGACCAAACCAGCACGAGGCTCCGCGAGACACAGCCATTTTACTGAAGCGTTCAGATGAACCCAAAATACGGGGTGGATTTCAGAAGGGTAGGAGGCGGACTGGGCTACGTCAAGTATAAAGCATGTATTTTGTTCAATAGAAGGTTTAGTTCACTTCGGCACTTTAGTTCACTTCATAAATAACATTCTCTGTTCAATTAATAAAATGTTATATGTCTGCTGTTTTGTGGACCATTACAACCTTTAGGTTATTCTCAGATCTTAAAATGTATAGAACGTTTGTATCCTTAGATAGCATTTATCTTTTACATTTTATACCGTGTACACATATACTGATTACGATGAAACTTTGTATAATTCTATACACAATGTAAGTGTATGTTTATAATTACATCTTATCAATAATGCACTCATTTATTCAAAGTGTATTAGGGTTGGGAGTGAATCCTGCCATGTGCTAAAAGAGAATAGGAGAACTAGCAGAAACAGAGGGCTTGATCTGTGGAGAGGAAATCATGAAATTACACCCTGTGTATGTGTGTGTAAGAGAGAGAGAGAGATGGATAGAAAAGGAAGAAGGATGGGGGATGGACTGAACCAGTCACAGAGCAGGAAGTGAGGAGAAAAAAACTGAAACGAAGAGAAGAAAAAAAAACTGTGTAGGCCACTGAGAAAAGCCTACATAAAATTCTATATCTATATAGAAAAATACAATTCTGTGTGTGGTTTCATTGGATGAATCAAAGGGGATTTTGAGAAAGCATGAAGTAAATAATCAAATGAAAACACCCCCCACAAACACACACGCACACACCCACACACACACACACACACACACACACACTGCTGCTCTCTCTTCCTCCCCACCCCCTCTCCTCACTCTCTCTGCTTGCCTCGCGTTCTCTCCTAGCAGCAGCCTCTCTCTGCTTGCAAAAGCAGCAGAACTTTGCTATCAGAGCGTGGGGGATGGGCGCCGCCAGTACGGCACACAGCTCAGCACAGCCTTTTCTCTCTACAATGCGGGGCATTTTGGAGACGGGCTGTAGAGTCAAGCTACTCAACCAGCACAGGAAAGGGATCCCCTTAAGTTGAAGTTGTGTTTGTTTTTATTTTAGACGTGCATTAAGGGAGGACAGTCTGTAAACGCTTCAAGGGAGGGCGTGGTGAGGGTCAACAGCCTCCCTGACTATATTGGCTAAAGGAGGGAGGACTGTTGCTGTGTGCTCCTAGAATATATAAATAGAGAGAGAGGAGAAGGGGGTTGGGGTCGTTCTATCTTTCTCTTTAGCATAAACGTGGTGTTTATTATAAGGGGGCCTTGTCTTGTTTTTACCCATGCTTTACTTTTTACACCCCCCCCCCCCCCCCCCCCCCCCCCC
>JACXGK010007308.1:0-25705 GCA_016801125.1 Novumbra hubbsi | reverse complement strand
CTGTAAAGGAAAGGATTGGCTAGTGTACAGCCGTAGCCAAAAGTTTTGAGAATGACACAAGTATTGGTTTGCACAAACGTTGCTGCTGCAGTGTTTTTGGATGTCAGACGTTAATATGGTATACTGAAGCATAGTTATAAGCATTTCATATGTGTCAAATGCTATTATTAACAATGACATTATAAGCAAGAGTCAATATTTTCAGTGTTAAACCTTCTTAATCAAGAGCTAAGCAATTCTCCCTGGCATGCTTTCAAATAACTGCAGGGCCACATCCTGACTGATGGCAGCCCATTCTTGCATAATCAATGCTTCTTGAGGATTGACCACAAGTTCTCAATGGGATTAAGGTCTGGGGGTTTTCCTGACCATGGACCCAAAAGGTCTAGGTTTTGTTCCTTGAGTCACTTAGTTCACTAATGCCTTATGGCCAAGTGCTCCATCATGCTAGAAAAGGCATTGTTCATCACCAAACTGTTCTAGGACGGTTGGGAGAAGTTGATCTCGGAGGATGTTTTGGTACCATTATTTATTTATGGCTGTGTTCTTAGGAAAAATTGTGAGTGAGCCCACTCCCTTGGCTGAGAAGCAACCCCACATATGAATGGTCTCAGGATGCTTTACTGTTGACATGACACAAGACTGATGGTAGCGCTCACATTTTCCTCTTTGGAAAAGTGTTTTTCCGGATGTCCCAAACAATTGGTAAAGGGGATTTATCAGAGAAATTTACTTTACCCCAGGCCTCAGTAGTCCAATACCTGTACTCAGGGTTCAAAATTAGCACTCGCCAAATGCGGGTACACTTTGTCTTTGGTGGGTAAACCAAAATCATTTCATACACGTGCTAGAGAAAGCGACTGGTTTGCAGTCACTTCAATCTGTTGGATCTGCGGAGCTGCATGTGTTGTTCTCGTGCGTAGTACATAACAATATTTCCTTCTGTCATCAAACCACATTTTTTGGTGACACAGTAGCTAAAACCTGAGGTTAGCTTATTTGTTGACAGTTTAAGGTAACCCGACACCAAGCAGAGATTTATTGTGGGACTGGAGCCCCCAACAAAGAGAAACGAAATTGTTCTGGCCGAGGAGACCACTCCAACCATGGCTCATGCAAGCACCCACTGGTAATTTCATCCACCAAAAATAATGAGGAACTTCTGTGAAAGATGACGATACAACGAAGGTGTCCAAAAAAATGGCTGGAGTTTAAGAAGGGAGTTATGTTTTGCAGTGTGTGTTGTCAACGCAAAGGAAAAGCGCAGAGGCAATTCCTTGGTTGTTGGCACTATAACCAAGAAACCGGAGAATGTTATTTCACAAGAGCTCAAAATCTCGTGATTGAACGTCAGTCACCAAAGCACAGCCTCTGCCCCTCCACGCTACCCCATTAGTAAGACCCTAGTAAAAATTTGAATGTGCAAGTAAATTGATTTAACATGTGTTTTATAATATAAAATTATCCAGTATCCACCAAAGATCACGTTATCCACCATGTAAATTATGTTTAATTATTTTGTTAGATAGTTGGCCACTGTATTATTGTTAATACTTTTTAGTTAATTGTCGATTTTTGTTGTGGTTTGGATAAGAAACGATTGGATGTGAGGAACACCTACAGGATCGATATGATATAAGTGTACATTGTTTATCTCGTCATCAAGGCACCTGTCAGTGGGTTGGATATATTAGGCAACAAGTGAACATTTTGTCCTCAAAGTTGATGTGTTAGAAGCAGTAAAATGGGCAAGCGGATCTGAGCGACATTGACATGGGACCAATTGTGAAGGTCAAGTGGAGTCCATGCCTCAACGGGTCAGGGCTGTGTTGGTGGCAAAACGGGGACCTATACAACATTAGGCAGGTGGTTATGTCTAATTGGTATATAACAAAGAACTAGTAATAACTACTGTTGTTTATTGTTATTTGGCTGGTAAGCCAAAAAGTTAATTTTGGAGCCTGCCTGTACCTTTTGCAGAATATCAGTCTGTCCCTGAGGTTTTTCCTACAGAGAAGTGGCTTCTTTGCTGCCCTTTGTGACACCAGGCCATCCTCCAAAATGATTTGCCTTATTGTGCATGCAGATGCACTCACACCTGCCTGGTGCCGGCCTTGAGCAAGCTCTTCACTAGTGGTGCCCCGATCCTACAGTTGAATCAACTATAGGAAATGGCCCTGGTGCTTGCTAGACTTTCTTGGGCGCCCGGAAGCCTTTTTCACAACAATTGAACGTCTCTCTTGATGATCCAATAAATGGTAGATTTAGGTGCAATATCACTAGCAGCAAAATCCTTGCCTGTAAAGCCCATTTTGTGTAAAGCAATGATGACTGGATGTGTTTCCTTGCAGGAAATCATGGTTAACAGAGGAAGAACAATGATTGCCCCACAACCCTTTTTAAAGCTTCCAGTCTGTTATTCTAACTCATTCAGCATGACAGAGTGATCTCCAGCCTTGTCCTCGTCAACACTATCATCTGTGTTAACGAGAAAATCAGTAACATGAGGTCAGCTGCTCCTTTTGTGGCAGGGCTGTAATCTAGTGTTTTGTTTTTTTATTAAGTGCATTTTCCATGGCCAAGTGGGACTTTGCAATTCATCTGATCACTCTTCATGACATTCTGGAGTATATGCAATTTGCCATAGAAAAAACTGAGGCAGCACACTTTGTGAAAACTAATATTTGAGTAATTCTCAAAACCTTTGGCCACGAAAAAAAACAGATTAAATGTATCCTACTGTGTTCCCGCTGTCCTCACCTTTCACAGAACTACTAGCAGGCAAAATAAATATTATGGGAATTTACTAATAACATGTGCACACAGTCATGTGACAAAATTAGTAGACCCCATAAATTATTTAGTTTATATTTATCAAATATGAGACCTTCTTTCAAACAATATCTATATTGTTGAAATTATGTAATTGAATAAAACACATTGACGTTGTGAACATGATATCATTTTTTTCAGAAAGGATTTACAAATATGCCATTTTATATTCCATAATAGCCCATTTCAAATCAACCCACAGCATCTTAATAGGATTAAGATCCGAGCTTTGACTTTTCCCAGACTCTCCATTTCTTTCTTTGGAGCTGTTGGGGCCATTGTCATGTTGCATAGTCCACATCCGCTTCTGCTTCAATTTTCAGAAAGATGGTTAGTTTTCCTCAAGCACCCTCGGATACAATAAAGAATTCATAATGGATTCTATGATAATGAGCTGACCATGCCCTGACACAACATTATCATCCCCCATGCTTCACAGTTGTTATGGTGCCCAAATGCTGTTTTTGGTTTGTGCCACACATGTTTTTTTTGTAACTGTGCCCAAACTATTCTACTTTGGATTCATCTGTCTGAAGCACATATTTCCAAAAGTCCTGGTCCCTGATTTATTTGTTTGACAGCAAAGGTTTCCTCCTTGCAGACCTCCCATGCAAATACACCTTTTTCTTATGGTAGATGCATGTACTTTGACATCAGCTGTGGCAAGAGCTACCTGTCCCAAGATTACATTTTAGGATTGATGGAGACATATTTAAGCATCTTGTGGCCTGCTCCATGGGGCAATACCAGCTATTAGAGCATAGGGTCAACTTTATCCTCAATTTATCTTTGTACATCTTCTGTTAAATAAATAATATAATGGTTAAAATAGTGTTGATTGTGGTTCAATTACCTTTATCTATATATATATACATTGTTTGAAAGAAGATCAAATATTGATATGCACATTTTCTTAAACAATAACAACATATTCTATTCCATGATTGTTTTCTTTTGAAACACATGTACAATACATGTTGTTTTAAGATCCATGTATTTGATTTCTGAAATTAGTCATTTATTTTGAGGTGCACATGTGTCTAGTAAAAATGTTGACTGGCTGGTAAAATGTATCCATCCACCACTGGCTGGTGAACCAACCCATTTCTCCCCTGATTATGTGCTGAGATATTAAGACTAATCCAAGCAAGAAAATGCCAAGAAACAAAAGATCTTGTACAACGATGTGTAGAACTCTTCACAGAACAGTGCAAACTGTCTCTAACCAGACAAAAAGAGGAGTGGGAGGGCCCAGTGCACAAAGGCACCATGTTTTTTCAGTATATGCAGCAGATGGCGAAGCACTCTACTCTTATGAAAGCGTTGTCTTGCATAACAAGACTTCGGGCAATTGCATTGAAGGGTTCATATTTTATCATGTCAACCAGAAGAATCTCTTACAAATTCAGATTTAAAACTACATCTTGCCTATTCTTTGCTAAACTTTTCCATTTTCAAAAATGAACTAATGTTACACATCTTGTTGCTAAGAACAAAAAGCTCTGACAAAACAAATCAACTACATTTATTTGTTATGTAGATGTTATTCTGTGAACAAATCAACAGTATATGTATACATACCTTCACTACTGGAAACAGAAAAGATTAGTTCACCTCTCGACTGTGTCCTTGTGTATGAGTCTTTTGTTAAATTTTCATGTGACTGCTAGGTTTAGCATAGAAGACGTGAATGATTCATTCAAAAGTAACAATTATTTGTTTTGCTGAGACTGTTCTTACCCTGGTTTAGAAAATGAATGCATCTTTGCTGTTTCCGCCAGTGAGTTATCAATGCAACAGTCACGTGAAAACAGAACCAAACAGAAAACAGAACCCAAGACTCAAAGGGCTGTACCTGAAGACACACTCGAGAGGTAAACATATCTTTTCTGTTTCCCCAATGGAGCTACAGTACGCAACTGTAATGTGAGAAATGAAGAACGACATTACCGAATAACTATTTGTCAGCATAAAATAGCTAGCCTACAAAAATTTATAGATTTAATTGATGCATTAAGAGTTATACATTCAGAATATGATTATTATATGTTTGCAATAGTGGACGTATTCAGGGCAGTAAATGTTGACCCCCCCCCCCCCGAAAGAATTAACAAGATGACTTGAAAAAGATTAGCTTATATCTCCAAATATTATGCAAAAACATTCTTCAGGGTTTTTTTTAAGTGGTCTGTGAAATTACTTTTTAAGCTACAGTAATAGTAGCTTAATAGATCATGTGTTGCGAGGTAATGGCGCAAACAATTCTTTGTGTATGTTATTATTGGCTCTAACAATGGAAAGTTCAAACCATTATAGCTCTCATAAATATTATTGAATATTGTGTGCATGTAATTTTCCTCAAATATTATGAATAATTCAGGAAGTAATGTTTAAGATGCAAATAAAATTAGGAAAATGCTAGTTTTTCTTTTTGGAACTAAACTATTAACATGCATTCAATTAACAGCTGCAACGAGCTTATTGAATATAACTTAGAAGGGCATGCAAACAGGCCTATTTTTTTATGTAACTGTTCAATTCTGTTTATGTTTATCATATTTATGATTTTTATTATATTAATGCTGTGGTATAATATTGGGTATCGTTTTGTGACAACCCTTATGTGAATAAATAAACATTCTGGAATAAATTCCCTTCGTGCCAGCGACAGAAAAACTGTACAAAATCCACCACACATTTATATTAAAATTACATTTCCCAGTGCGCAGTGGAAATGAGATTGCATAACAGGTTAATGGGAACAAGGACATAATATGGCTTGTGGAATAGAAATACAATGTGATTCCTATATTAACAGTAACCTCTGCTGACAAAAAGGTCTATATCTTTACCACACCCTGAGGATACACTTTCACTGTATTACAATGCAGGACATGGAAGAAAAGCTTTGTAATACTACTACTAGAGATGATTGTTAGTGTCCTCACCTTTCAGCATCCATTTTCATGTTAAGAGGGCCATCCTTACTAAGGGAGAAACCTCGTTTGGGACAGTCCATCTGCATGGAGGAGCAGCCAGCATCCAGAAGAACAGCATCTACGTTAACTGGCAAGCATTCAGACAGCAGGGTTCCCAGCTCACTGAAACGCCCTAGCAGTGGGTGCACCTGGCCACTGTAGAAGGGAAGGAGGAAACAATTAAATCTTAATAATACCGGGTTGAATATAGTTGTGCAAAGGATGCTCCAATGGGTGGTACATACTGGCCTTAGATTAGCTTTGCCAGAGATGCTTTGCTAGAATAGTACAAATGTCTTATATTATATTATGTTAACCACATGTCGACAATGTCACTGGGTATTTTGGGTAAATCTCGAACCGAGAGAGATCTTTTTTCACAAGTGAATGTGCTCTCCTTTAATTGTGAGCTAGCACTTATCCAAATAAATGAGCTGGAGGAAAGGTGATTAACCGAGCTGCTTGCCTATTGCTTGCCCATCCCAGCCTTGTGCAGGTCTACAATTTTATCCCTGATGTCCTTACACAGCTATCTGGTCTTGGCCATTGTGGAGAGGTTGGAGTCTGTTTGATTGAGTGTGTGGACAGGTGTCTTTTCTACAGGTAACAAGTTCAAACAGGTGCAGTTAATGCAGTTAATACAGGTAATGAGTGGAGAACAGGAGGGCTTCTTAAAGAAAACCTAACAGGTCTGTGAGAGCCGGAACTCTTAATGGTTGGTTCGTGATTAAATACTCAAAAATCATACAATGTGATTTTCTGGATTTTTGTTTTATATTCCGTCTCTCACAGTTGAAGTGTACCTATGATAAAAATGACAGACCTCTACATGCTTTGAAAGTAGGAAAACCTGCAAAATCGGCAGTGTATCAAATACTTGATACATACACACATATACATATATATAAAACTAAGAAAATCTATATCTATAAAAGAGAGTCCCCTGGAGCAGACAAACAGGAGCCGAATTTACTTGGTTGTGTAGCACCATTTATTGCTGGCTCAGTGGCCCATAATTTAAATCTCACTCTAATCTCTGGAGTTAATCCAAAAGTATGGAAAGATATACAGTCACACTCTTTTCTGAATGTTATTTTGGATATGTAATCAGGATTTATACCAGGTACAGCACTGTGCCTGCAACCACCCCAGTTATAAATGATATTGCCAGAGCCTTAGATGCAAAGATAAATTGTGCTGCCTAGTTTATAGACCTGTCAAGGCCTTTGACACAGTTGATCACTCCCTTTTCATTAGGAAGATCGCCTGCTGATGCCTGCTTGTGGTTTCAAAACTACCTATGTTACAAAACTCAAGCCAAGGTTATGGAAGAGGTCAATTATACATTTGTATCCATAAGGGTATCCATAAGGTCCATTTTCGGTCCTTTGTTGTTCACACAACATATAAATGACAATTAAGATTGTATGTAAGTTATAAACATTTGTTTTAATTCTGATAATATAGTAACGTATTTCAGTGCAGCCTGTGACCCCCATTGAGTAGTCTTTGTAAAAAAAAAAGATTTACGAACAAAGTTGTATATAAACTAGGATCATGCTTGCTAGATAATATGTAAATACAAAGAAAAAAATGTTGGCAGGCGGTTTTGAGTTTTTTCATATGTAATTCCCGCAAGAGGCAAATTATTCTTTGTTTGACAATTGTGTTGTTTTGACAGGTGTTTTTTCATGTTTTCATTACCTGTGCAAAGACTAATATTTTTGTTTGGCTATTATTACCAGTGGGGTAGTCTAGATTTTTTGAGTGGGTATGCTCTTAGTGGGGGGGCTTATACCCGGGGTGTGTGTTGCTAATATTTATGACATTTATTTTTTGGGGAGGTTTTACTTATGAAAGTGAACCAGGCTGATAAATTGCTAGCTACTATTTACAGCCCCCCCGGGCTTTACACAAGGTTCCTTAGTGAGTTTCACAAATACTTGTCTAACCTAGTAATGGCAGATAATATTCAAATTTTAGGTGATTTCAATATTCATATGGAAAAGTCCAATGACCCTCTTCAAAAGCCTTTGAAGCCATAATTGATTCAATGGGTTTTGTCCAACACGTCTCAGGTCAAACGCATTGCCACAATAACACCTTACAAGAAATTTATGTTGTGGATCTAATAGCTTTTCCCAATGACCCTGGATTATCGGACCACTTTATTATCACATTTACTGGTAAATAAAAGAAAAACACTTGTACCCCAAACAATGAATTTTACAAGCTGTAATATAAATTCTCGGACTACAAATTGATATATTCTTCCAGTTTCGCTCATTGATGACAATCTGTAAACAATCAAATTGAGGATTTAAACTTAATACTGCGCAGTACTTTAGACAGGGTTGCACCACTAAAAAATAAAGAAATACGCATTAAGAAACAACCTGATACACAAACAATGCAAGAGCACACAAGCAAGACTCCAGAAAGTTGGAGCAAAAGTGGCACTGCCCCAAGTTGGAAGTATTTGTATTAGCTTGGGTAGACAGTACAAAACAGAAAAGCACTCAAGTCTGCATGGTCATCTTATTTTTCAAACCTGATGGAGGTGAACAAAAACAATCCAAAATGTATCTTTGATACTGTTTATAAGTTAACGAACAAGCAACATCCAACAAATGAAATGGGTCTTCACTTCAGCAGTAACGTATTAATGAACTTTTTGATGAAAAGATCATTACCATTAGAAAACAAATAACTGACTCTTCCTGTAGGCCTAGTCATCAAACATTTGTCTTAAAAATGCACCAAACTCCCCTGACCTGGTATCAACGACACCAGCATTTTTTTTATCCTGTATCGCTTGACACGTTCACTAAAATAGTAACAAGTTCTAAACCCACAAATTGTCCATTAGACCCGATTCCAACAAAACTACTTAAGGAGCTACTCCCAGTGCTAGGCCAGCTGATGTTGAACATAATAAATTGCTTTCCTCTGGAAGCATACCAAACTCATTAAAAATAGCAGAAATAAAGCCAACACTGAAAAAAAAACTAATTTGGATCCAGACTCAATAAAGAATTATAGGCCAATATCGAACCTCCCGTTCCTCTAAAAAATCGTAGAAAAATATGTTTCTCAACAACTGAATGCTTTTTGAAGACAAATAACATTTATGAAATGCTCCAGTCCGGTTTCAAACCCCATCCTGCACTTGTAAAGGTATTGATTGACCTTCAAATGGCCTGAGACAAAAGGTCTACATTGGTCCTCCTGCTTCTTGATCTTATTGCTGCTCTTGACACTATTGATCCTTCCCTTCTCTTGGAGAGATTGGAAACCCACATTGGGCTACGCAGACACGTTTTAGCCTGGTTTATCTGAAAGATACTAGTTTTTATGTATAGATGGCATGTCCTCTGACAAATCAAAGGTATGTTGTGGTGTTCCTCAAGGCTCAATATAGGGACCATTACTGGTTTCACTAAATATGCGGCAATGTAGATTTTCACTTATGCTGATGACACACAGCTGTATATCTCGAAGTAGCATGGAGAAGCCCCAAAAATAGCTACTTTGGAAGCATGCGTCTCAGATATTAGGAAATAGATGACAGACAACGTTTTGCTTTTAAACTCAGGGAAGATGTCTGGCAATGTGGGTGGATTTATTTCTTGACATTATCGACCAATTTGCGAAGATCAGTGGTTGCTTGATAAACAAGATAATTGTAAAAGCACAGACTACAGCATGGTTAATGTGCTGCAGACATAAAAGTGTGCAATTATTGCTTTGAGTTCGGTTTGCCATTATGCTTGCTCACTGAGTACAGATTATATACAATTGGGGTTTTGGTCCATTCATCTACTGACGTCATTGCTATTCATGTAAACAATTTACAAATATGATTTACAGTAGCCTACAAGAAAATACAGAAAAGTAATTGGTCGATTGCAGAGACAATTCATACAGATGAATGTTTAGCTCCTAATAAAAAACAGTAACATGGAATAAGTTTGCTGAATTGTTCAGGGTATAGTTTCCATTATGTTCCAATAACAATTCATTTGTTATTGTTAACAGTCAGAATATCGTTTGTATTTCTTTTTGTGAATAATTATTAATTTGTACAAAATTTTTCCGTAAGAAAAGCAGTGAAAATTCAAAGACAGATGATAAACATTTTCTTTATTTACTATTGGAAAAACAGCAACATGTCAGTAGCCAATATTGTTTTTATGTTTAAATAATGGGCAAACTCATAGTTTAGAATTAATTTCTAAGTTAATGCAAATTCAACCAGGGCTTGGGGAATGTCACTCATTCTTCCACTGATGTCATTCATTCAGCAATTATTGCCTGGGTACCACTCTCATCCTCTCCACCTCCACTACATTCATCACTCCCCCCACCATCCTCTCCACCTCCACTACACTCCGCTCCGCACCCCCTCCACCATCTTCTCCACATCCACTACAATCCGCTCCTCCTCCACCACCTCCACTGCCACCATCACACAAACATATCAGGGAGCCGGTCTTACCCAAAACGATTACTGCTCACACTCCCCTATGTCCAACTCCGCCCCCCCCCCAAAAAAAAAGAAAACTAATACCTAGGCATCGTCAAAAACCTTGATGAGCATTGGGTCCCTGCTATTGTAAAACTAGCAATCCAGACTGTCTTGAGAACAAGCTTGGACCCAGTATCTCTATTCCTGTGTTGATTAGAAATAGAAGGAATCAAGTGCCTGCATTTTATGAAGCAAACCTGTCTAATTGTATATCTATAAAGTGTAAATTTACTAGTCCAGGACCCCTTATTATCCCTTTTAAGATGGCCTTACTTAATATCAGATCCCTCACAAACAAATCATTCTTGGTAAATGACATTATAAGTTCCTACAAGCTGGATTTCATGTTTCTCACTGAAACGTGGCTAACTGAAGACTGTAGTGCTACTGTTCTCAATGAGAAAGCCCCTGAAGAATATGTCTACCGTATTTTCTGCATTATAAAGCGCACCGGATTATTATTATTATTATATAAGGCACACCTTCAATGAATGACCAATTTTAGAAAATGTTTCATATATAGGGCGTACCGGATTATAAGGCGCATAAGATATTGCAGTCAAACGGGTTTGCGTTATGCATCCACTAGATGTGCTAAAGAGAATGTCAACAAAACAGTCAGATAAAGTCAAACTTTATTAAGCGTTCTGACAACTCCGTTCACTCCCATGGTAACGTTGTTCAAACGTTAATGTGCATATTAATATTATCTCCCAGCCTTGCTCACTCTTCTCCCAAACGTGGAGAGGAACTATTCCCAAATTCAGTAAACACGTAGTAAAAGAAACAGTCTGATACCACTAAAACAAACGTTAGTGCATAACTCAGAGGAACTTTTCCCTAATTCAGTAAACACGTACCGTAGTAAAAGAAACGTTAGTGCATACTCAACATTGTTCAGTTACATTTAAACGTAAAGCTCAATTTTTTCAGTTCATTCCCCGTCCACGAATCCCTCGAATTCTTCCTCAGTGTCGGAATTGAACAGTTGGGCGACTATGGCATCCAACCTGCCCCGCTTCCTCTCGTCATTATCCGAGTCAGTTTCGCTGCTGTTGCCTGGCAGTTCAGAGATTATTCCTGCCTTCGTGAAAGCTCGGATCACAGTTGAGACTGATATCTCAGCCCAGGCATCCACGATCCATTGGCAGATAGTGGCGTAAATCACCCGGCGCTGTCTCCCCGTCTTGGTGAACGCAGCTCGCAGTCTA
Organism: Novumbra hubbsi; assembly: GCA_016801125.1. Taxonomy (NCBI): domain Eukaryota; kingdom Metazoa; phylum Chordata; class Actinopteri; order Esociformes; family Umbridae; genus Novumbra; species Novumbra hubbsi. Next base: position 14,156 of record JACXGK010007308.1, on the reverse strand, counting down.
GCTTTGAACGCCTTGTTGACACCAATATCTAGCGGCTGGAGTTCTTTAGTTAATCCACCCGGAATGACGGCAAGCTCCGATCCAGATCCATATATAAGGCGCTCCGGATTATAAGGCGCACTGTCGTTTTTTTTTTAAATTAAAGGCTTTTAAGTGCGCCTTATAGTGCGGAAAATACGGTATATGAATACATGTCGAGGCGGAGAGGCTGCCCTATTCAAAGATGCATTCCAATGCAAAGATAGCCCGCTTGGTAATATTATTTCTTTTGAATAACTGTTTTACACTGCAGGGTGCTCCCAAAATGTTGTTTTTAACCATCTACAGACCTCCACGATACTCTGCAAAATTCATGGATGATTTTGCTGAACTACTTTCCTTGGAGAATCAAGGTAGCGAAAACCCTAGAGGAAACAGTTCCTCATCTCAAAGCGTCCACATGTTGTCTCGACACTCTGCCATCTGACTTTTTTAAAACTATTCTTAAGTCTATAATAATGGACCTACAGCAAATAGTTAATAGCTCCTTGAAATCAGGAATCTTTCCGAAATCCCTAAAAACAGCTGCCATTAAACCTCTACTAAAAAAGAGAAAACTGGATGCATCTAAATTAAACAACTATAGACCTATTTCAAATCTCCCTTTTATAGCCAAGATCATTGAGAAGGTTGTCTTCATTCAACTCAGCCACTTTGTGAACTCAAATGGTCTCCTAGACAAATTTCAGTCAGGCTTCCGACCTCAACACAGTTCTGAAATGACTGATTAAAGTTCTGAGTGATATATGACTGAATACTGATTCAGATAAAATAACAGTCCTTGTTCCATTAAATCTCAGTGCTGCATTTGATACTGTAGACCACAGAACTCTTGTCGACAGGCTGGAAAATTGGGTAGGACTGTCCGGGACAGTCCTCAATTGGTTTAGGTCTTATTTGGATGGTCGAAGTTACTTTGTCACTATTGGCAATCACGAATCTGATAGGGTGGCTATGACATGCGGAATTCCCCAGGGTTCAGTTCTCAGACTGCTTCTGTTCAATCTCTATATGCTACCTCTGGGCCAAATTCTACAGAACAACATCAACTACCATAGCTACACAGATGATACTCAAATATATATGGCTCTCGACCATCGGAGTATAGCTCAATAGACGCATTGTGTCACTGCATCGAACAAGTAAATACCTGGATGAACCAACAGTTTCTACAATTAAACCAAGATAAAACTGAGATTATTGTATTTGGCAACACAAACAACAGAACAAGTATTTCTAAAGAGCTTGATTCTTGGGCCCTAAAGACCAGAGACCAAGTGCGTAATCTTGGTGTTCTAATAGACTCTGACCTCACGTTCTCCAGTCAAATCAAAACAGTCACCAAAACAGCATTCTATCAACTTAAAAATATAGCTATAATCAAGGGCATGCTGTACCGCAAAGACCAAGAAAAGCTTCTCCATGCTTTTATCTCTAGAAGAGTTGACTACTGTAATGGGCTTTTAACTGGACTTCCCAAAAAGACTATAAAAAAGCTGCAGCTCATTCAAAATGCTGCAGCAAGAATGCTAACCGGGACCAAAAGAACAGAACACATTACTCCGATTGTTATATCTTTGCATTGGCTTTCAGTCAGTTATAGAATAGATTTTAAGGTGACACTCTTAGTCTACAAACCACTGATTGGTTTAGGGCCTGAATACTTATCTGATATGTTTGAAGAATATCAACCAAGCAGGCCTCTAAGATCTATAAATTCAGGCCAGCTAGTAGAGCCCAGAGTCCAAACTAAACATGGCAAAGCGCCATTTAGTAGCTACGCGGCACACAACTGGAACAAGCTACCAGAAGATCGTAGACATGCCCCGAACCTATCCATTTTCAAGTCTGGGTTAAAACACATGTTTTCACGTGCCTAAGACTGAGGGCTTGACCACAAAATGTGCCCTATAGCTTTAATAGATACTTTAAAAGCAACATGGAAACCCGATACCAAACTTTTTAATTTTTATTTAGAAATCCTTCTTAATTTTCCTTTAAACTTTTATCTCTATTTTTTTTATATGTTAATCTGTACATGTTAAATTGATCCATGTCTGTGAAAAGTGGGAAGATGTCTAAACAAGAGGTTGAATTGTGGAGTCGGTTTGTAAAACGCGTACTCGCACAAAGTGTGAATGTAAGTAAGAACGTAATGCAATGAGTGTATGAGTGTATTATTGTGAATACACTGGGATGTAAGTGGGCGCGCTGCATCGTGTGAATGATCTACGCATAAAATATCAGGCTTTTTGTATAACGAGACCTGAGTTGCATTGGATGGTTAATGAGTGAATGTGTGGACGGGCGAATAGAGGACAAGTAGTAGATAGACTGTTAGTTATAAAATTGTATTTCTCTTTTAATTCGTTTTAATTTCTCTTTTATTTCTCTCATAATGTCTTGTCTTGTAAAGCACATTGAATTGCTTCTATGTATGAATTGTGCTATATAAATAAACTTGATTGATTGATTGATTAACGGCCGCTTGGGCACCATTAGCAAGCGTTGGGTATCAACGCCAAATGGCATATCCTTTTGGCAGATTAGGTAGGAAAACGGGGTAAGACTTACATTATGCAGCGAACACAATCAGGACCGTGAATCGTTTAACGCAGTGGTTCTCAACCTTTTTTGGGCCAACACCCTCCTATACATTATCCAGGTCCTATCACACTAAGGCTAGGAAAGAACACAGACACCGAGGTGATGAGAAGAACATACATTTTAATTATCCTCAACCAGAATAAACTTGCAGAATAACCCCAACCCATTGTGGTAAATTTGAAAAACCATTGGCAAAAATGTTCCTTGTGAGGAGATGGATATATGGGACAAGTTTCATGAATCAAGAACACGTGGCATGTGTTGGTCTTGCAAAGCACCACTATGATTTAAATTAGCATGCACCCAAAGATGTGAGCCATGGCCCTGCATTGCCATGCAAAGATTGGCCTTTTAGGGACATTTTATCTCACGGCTATATGCAAAATGGACCTAAAAACCCAGTGAACTGCTAAAACATAATTAAACTGCTAAAAAACTTATGACAGCATTCAGAATCTGGTGACACAATGATATTACAAAATTCAGTCATGCCTGCGTGGTCCAGAGACATATAATACAATGACCCAGTAAATATTTTGGGGGAAAAACAATAATGCAAATTACCGTAATAATTTACATGATCGGACAGATTCTGCAGAGTACAGACATAAAGAATGACTGTGACAAGGAAATACGGCGCTTGGATTTGTTAATAAGAAATGCATCAAACCTGATTCCGACACATGCCTATTATGTACATATAACACTCCACAGGAAGTTGAACAAAACAAGCCAAACAATACAGTCTAGCATTTCAAAGTACAAAAGCTTAGTTAAATATTTATTTATAAAATAAAAAAATGCTGGTCAATATGTAGCCAATGCTGTATCCCTGTTCATATGGCATACTGCCTTGCTTTCTTATGTCCATTTGTTTTGGTAGGTTGTGATGAAAAGGGCCACCATGCATAACGGAACCCAAAAACCCATCAAGGGTCCCAAATAGATGAGACATTGGCCAAGTGGACCACTTTCAGATACTATTTAAATTCCTTGTACTTTTTTCTACATGAGCATAACAGTTATAGATCTTATCAACACCCCCTGGGTTGAACTCACCTTCCCCTACATGTTGAGTAGGCGCATTTGCTCTGCCTGTGTGAGTTACAGAAGATTTTAATGTTACTTTATTTTAACATGGTTTAGACACAGTTGGAGATAAGATAATATATTATTAAACAGGACATATTTCAGTGTTGTGCGTGGTCCAAATGTAGGTTTATAATTTCTTAAAATAAACGGATCTATTTATAGTTGAGCAACCCACAACATTGACATCATTCTTAACTAGTAACAAATATGAACTAAAACACTTTTAAATGTGACCAGGCCCATGGAAAACATGTTTAAATACTAAACAGAAGGACAAGTTCTATTTAAAAGTCTCTTTTATACTTGAACCCTTTAATTGTATAAGATTAAAAGATGAATGTGGACTATTATTTCTGTCTGTTTCAACACTTCATCCATCCACCCATTGTTTGTGAACATGGGTATTGGGTCAACTGTTTCTGATTGAGATTGCATTGTGTTTTCTGTTGCATTGTTTGATGATAAATAAATAAAAACACTGAATGTGTAGTCTCAGTTCCATCGTTTGATTTAGTTTTTTGAGTGTGTTGTCAAAAGGGATATTCCACCAAGAAGACAAGGGAGCCGCCTATGAAAGAGAAGCAAGAGATGTCACTGCTAAAAGAATAGAGAAACTTAATTAGAACAATAGCATAAACTTTTGGAATTGGATAATCAACAGTTCGGAATTTCATAAAGTTTTGGCCTTTGTGCATGCACTACCTTGGAAAATGTTGTCTCTTTTGTGACATTCTAATTCATGTGGATTTGAAAGGACCATATTTAGCTACAAATATAATAATAAAAAGCAAAAAACAAATACAATAGACTTTTACCAGGAAACTGCTGAAATTCTAATGTTATATTTTGCCTTTGCCATCTTGTTTATATTGAAGATTTTCAAATTGGAATAACCAAACAATGTTGGTTGAATCTCCAACAAAAACAGTTTAAGAGATTTCTGGAGTCAATTAACGCTAATTATGGAAATAATGCTAACATAGTTCTTGTTAATAAACAGTTCTGAATATTTGGTAAGAAAATATTTACAACAAATGTGGTTCGTTCTTGCTAGGTTAAACAATTCAAGAGATGCTGATAAAGAGTTAATTCAGCAAATTACACAAATTAAAAAAGTAACAGGGTACATCAATGCAAATTATGGTAATTAATATATTCAACAACAATAAGAGTTTAAGAATTAGACTTTGTGATAGCCTAAACAAGTAAAACCAAGTTATTTTGGTTTCTCAAGCTAAACAATTTGTTAGAAACAGACACTTTTGTTCTACTTACGAGCCCTACACTTGATGAACATTACAGGAAACCCATGGGATTTCCATACACTGCAAAAGGTTTTGGAATACAAGACATGAACATTAACACAACAGAGGAAATATTAATTGGTTCTACTGGGTAATACCTCAGATTTTTATAATTTCATTCAGCTTTGCTACTAAAATTACAAATCATGATGACATCTAAATCATTGTGCAAATCAGAGATAGGAATTGGGCAGCAGCAGTCTACCTCCTCTAAACATACATTCACTAGACACTTTATTAAGCACACATGAAACTCAATATATAAAGCATGCAAACATGGTCAACAGGATAGTTTTTTGTCTAACCAAACAATAGAATAGGAAGATGATTGGTCTAAGCAACTTTGATGGCTGATCTCCCAGGATTTTAATGCACTACATGCTCCAAGGTTGACAGAAAATGGTGTAATAAACAAATATCCAGTGAGCAACAGTTATGTGGTCGAGAAGACTGGCCAGACACATTTAAGCTGACAAAGGCCACCAATAGTATATTACTCTTTAAAGCAGTGATGTGGAGTTTGGTAAAACTTGGTAACTCGGTTGCCAGCAGTTAAACTAAAAGAATTATAGTTTAAATTAATGATAAAAATTTACAAATCTTTTAAATGAACAAGCTAATTGATCAGAAAAAGATAAAGAGAAGACACATTTAAATAATTATTTTGACAAATATTTAGATGTCCCCAGGGGAGACATTTGCAGAGGGGTATGCAATAATAACTTAAAAAAATTATTGGGGCACCCCCCCCCCCCGACACTGCCCTCTAGTGGATATGTTAGTATTATGTGCAACTATGTTGGCAAGCACCTATACAAACATATGCATGAAGGGCATATGTTGTCGCGTAACTATATTTATGGAGCACGATTTTCGGTGCTCCATAAAACAAGGCATTAGAAACGCTGTAATGAACAGGTAAATTACGACATTTTTACATGGCCATTGGTAGAAAATGCATCAGGTGGGTTTAAATATCAAACCTGGTTCTGAATACGCTGTAGGTGTACCTCAGTGGTGAGTGTGTGTCACCTATTGGCATTTGAAATGAAGCAGATGTGTTACAGATGTTTCCCCTTGTTTTTTTGTGCATTGTCAGAAGGTAGACACTACACACTTATCGTTAATCCAAGGTAACCTGAACCAAATGTACTGCTTTCAGCGCTTTAGCAAAAGCATATACTCAGACATTATTCCACCCGAAAGCGCAGGCACAGACACAGGAATCAACATTGTTGAATAGTGTGTGTTTGTCCAATGTGACACGCTGCCTCTCCACAAAGCAAGCCTGGAATATTCCCCAATGCTGACCTGCTCAGTTCCTCTGCCTGCGTCACTAAGACCTAAGACAAGATGCTGATTGATTGCTTTCAGCAGGGGAGCAGTGATAAAAATATCTACAGGACATGTGAAGTGAAGAAAAAAAGAAGAACATACAGAAAAGCCTATACCTGTAGAGGACCATAAAAGACAAAATGAAATACATAAATAATTACATAATTATTAAAACTAAATATATTTTAAAGAAAGAATAAGTGGCACATTACAATTACATATCTTTCATAATTCCACTCTAAATAATGGTAGGAAATGTAATGATAAAACATTGCGGCTAATATTGGCTTATCCTGCCAGGCTAGCATCCCATTGCAAAACCCAATTTCATGGCATGTTTTGCTTGAAGTTTTGGGCATAGCATAGTCTATTTATGTATGAAGAAAAAAAATCTAGATTGTTGCCAAACAGACATTATTTTTCTTGCTAGTTGCTGATATTACCCAGGAAATATTTAAAAAGCCCTTGAAATTCAAATTTAAATGAAGTGCAAAGATAAAAAAGACCAAAAGACCATGTTATGAAATACATCTTGTGATGAAAAACGTACTACTACGTACACATATCAACAGTTACTTTAGCTTCTAAACTTACAGAACCAATTTAGGCAGTACATTAAATCCCACAGTAACTGTGTTGTTATTAGCAAAAAGCATAAAAAGTGGTTCTGGATCACTTCTCATACATTTTTATCCCTTTAGGCAATAGGAACTGCCCTGTCAAATATCACAGTGTGAAATTCCGCAAATCCTGGGTTCTCAAAAGAGCTTTCTAAAACTCCTTGCAAAGAGAAATCAGGCCTGGGTAAGTGCTAGAAAGACTGTCTTGGCATCGAATTAGTAAATCTTCGGGCGAATATGAAATAGATGTACTGTAGCAATTAAAAAATAGCCATAGCCAGTTTTCACTTGGATCACCTGCAGAACTGAAAATTGCATCGTTCAAGCTTTTGGAAAAACATAAATGAACTAAAGCAGGGTAACTTTGCTGCTTTCTACCTAAACAAATTCAGTTGGAAAGGGGCCATGATGACGAGATTATCAATGTTATTCACATCACCTGTCAGTGGTAAAACATTATCAGTCTGTAAATAAAATTTGAAAAAATGTCTTGCTCATAATAATGTGTGTAGCTACTAGTTATCCGGAGGCTATACCTCTACACAAGATTACCTCCAAGTCTGTTGTGAAGGTTCTAATTACGTTTTTTCTACCTTTGGTCTTCCAAAAATGGTTCAGATTAATCAAGGCACAGATTTTCTCTCCAAGCTTTTTAAGCTATTAGCGTCCCTAGCAGTGGAACAGAAAGGTTCTAGTGCGTATCTTCCTGAGTCACAAAGCACAGTGGAACGCTGGCATCGGACTCCGAAAGTGATGTTGAGTAAGTTTTGCCTTGAGTTGGGGAATGAGTGGGACGAGGTGGTTTCCATTTGCCCTGTTCGCCATTCTTGAAAATGCAAGAATGCAGTGCAAGAGTCCCTGGGTGTTAGCCCAGCAGACCTAGTGTTTGGGCACACTGCTCGTGGTCCCCTCATGGTGTTAAAGGACCAGTGTTTAAACCAGGATTCTCAGAGTCCTGTGATTATGGTAGTTGTTTTCGTGAGCGGTGGCACCAGGCGTACACACTGGCAAAGGACTCACTCTTGTCTTTGCAGCTAAGAATGAAGGGTCTCTATGATAAACATGCTGTTGTCTGTAAATTTCAACCAGGAAACCAGGTTTTTTTTTTTTACCTATTGCTGACTCAGCCTGGTCTGCTTGTTTTTCTGGTCTGTATAATGTTGAGAAAAAGTTAAGTGACACAGATTGTCATTCGAACTCCTGATCGAAAGCGCCTGTTTCGAACTTGCCGTGTTAACATGTTAAAGCATTTTTACCCTAGGGTTGAACATTCAGAAGTATACCCAATTGTGTCAGCTGTGGTTAATTCTGCTCATACTGTTTATGTTCAGGATGAGAAAGGACTGTTTTTGTGCAATACTGCTCTGCAGTGTGCAAGATTGCTCAATTTGGAGATGATGCATTCTTGTTCCAAAACCAAACGGTACATGAGATTATGCACAGATTACTGAAGGGTGAATGCTGTGACTGTACCAGATTTTTTCCCGTTACCAAGGCTGGACAACTGTATTGACAAGGTAGGCTCAGCCACCTATGTCAGCAAGCTTGATCTTCTTAAGGATACCTGGCAAGTCCCATTATCGGATTGTGCTTCCAAAATCACGGCTTTTGTTACTCCAGACAAATTCTTTCAGTACTTGGTTATGCCTTTTGAGATACGCAATGCTGGTGGTAGTGGTTGGTAAATTCCGTTTTGTCTGCTGTTCCGATTTGTGAAGCTTACTTGGGTGACATGGTGTATTCCCGATAGGGAATCTCACATATTGACTTTGTCCACTGGGTTTGAGCATTAAGCCAGAGCTTTACTCACCCTCAATCTGGCTAAGATCGAGTTTGGTCCACAGTGACGTACATTAGCAAGGAGGTAGAGCACGGTCAAGTGTGTTCCTTCAAAATTCAAGTGGCTGCCTTTGATTCTTTCCCAGCACCTACATCCCGGCGAAAGTTGAAGCATTTTCTAGGCATGTCTGGATATTCTAGGAGTTTCTGTAGGAACTTCTCGGTTGTCGCTCCTTTTACTAGTATCCCTAGCACCTCTATTGCATTCCCGTGGTCTGATGAATGCCAGAAAGCGTTTGTGGTGGTGAAGGCTATGTCGTGTAGTACACCTGTCCTTGCTGCTCCTGATTTTGGATGTCCTTTCAAGTTGCAGGTAGATGCCAGTGCTTATGGAGCCGGTGCAATCCTGATGCAGGAGTATGATAATAAGTATCATCCGGTTGGCGATTTCTCAAGGAAATGTAACAAATACCAAGTCAACTACTCCACTGCTGTTGTTGGAGGAGTATTTTGGCGGCAGTCTGCAGCCGGTGGTAGTGCACACAGACCATAACCCAATAGTGTTTCTGTAGCATATGTACATCCAAAAGCAACGCCTTTGGCGTTGGGCTTCCATTGTACAGGGTTATAATGTGGAGATTAGGCACATTAAGGGCCCGGATAACATCTTGGCTGATGTCCTTTCTCTGGTCAAGGCTCTGCAACGATAATGTATGTCTGTATTATTTCGAATGATTGTTGATAGTTTTAATTGTGAGATATTGGGATTTTGATGAGTATGTATGGTGCTTGATTGTTCACTTTAGGGTGTCCTTTCGGTTACGGGGGTGTTACATGCTCTTGTTGTTCTGTCTGCATGCCAGTGTTTATTATCTACAGGTGCAAAAAGATGATTGGACGCTGGGTTTTTCCTGCCTGTAGTTGTTGTTCTGGTCTGGGCTGTCAGCTGATTTATAAGAGCAGTAATTTTGTTTTTCTCAAGAGTGTCTTTTCCTCCTTTGCTCTGTGTAGACCTTTGTCTATTGTTTTCTAATAGTTCTTACTGAATCCATTTGTCTTTTTATCAGTGCAGCAGCAGAAATGGCGTAGGTGAGATGTCCATCTTATAGACTCACTAGACTAACTGTTTAGGGGTAGTTGTTACACTCCCTTGTATTAGTCATGGCTTTAATAGGTTAGGTAGTGTAGTTACATAGAACCATTTACTTATTTAGGTTAGGGAGGAGTTAGTTTGATTAACGAAACAATTGAACTAAATTAACAAGGTGGATAACGTGAACTTTGGTGGATGCTGGGTAATATTTTATATTACAAAACACAACATGTTAAATCAATTTACTTGCACATCCATTCGAAGTATGACTAGGGTCTAGCTTTCTTGGCAATGCGGTAGCGCCAGACACTTTTGTGCTTTTTGCCTTTACTAATGAGGTTGCCTGGAGGAGCAGGGGCTGTGACTTGGCAACTGACGTGTAATCACGGTGAAATTGTGAGATCTCGGAAAATAATATATACTCCAGTTTCATAGTTATTGTGCCCACAACGAAGGAACTGCCTCTGCGCTTTTCCTTTTCCTTTACATTGACACAACACTGCAAAACATAACTCCTTCCTAAACTCCAGCCATGTTTTTGGAACACCTTCATTGTATTGTTATCTTTCACAGAAGTTTCTCATTATTTTTGGTGGATGAAATGGCGAGGGGGCGTGGTCTCCTTGGCCAAAACTATTTTGTTTTTCCTTTGTTGGGGGCTCCACTCCCACAATAAACCTCCACATGATGGCTGGGTTATCCCAAACTATCAACAAGTAAACTTAAATCAGATTGTCGCTACTGTATCAAAAAAAAATGCTGTTTGATGACAGACACAATTGGAGCTGGGGAATAAAATTGATTTTAAGATGGATCGCGAACCTGGCGTGAACAATCCTGAATAGATTCATTAAAAGAAAGAATACATTTTTCTTCTTAATTATTAAATATATATGAATAATTCACATCAGAATCGTTCACGTCAGCATAGTGACAGAGTACTGTTTTTTGTAAATAAATATTCTTAGTAAATATATATATTTTGTGATACTTCCAAAGTCATGTACTTAAAATATAATGCACGTGCGCTTGTCTGATGTAGGTCTAATGTAGATAGAAGAAATGGCGCATGAAGAGAGGCAACCTGTGCTTAAAAGCCTAGCTGCTTGAAAGCATACATGATAAAAAACAGAGCTGTCGAGCCTAGATTAAATCGTTTGGCAAATATATGGAATCACATGTCCCGTTTTCACTCAGAGCTGGGGTTAGCATCAACCCCACAATACGCAGCTAATCAGCCGATTATACATTAAGGCTATCAACTGTACCTCAGAAGTCCAAATAGACAAAGAAGTGCACACAGTCCATTACCAAATTTATTGCAAGGATCATCGCCTATTATAGCAGGATTGTAAGGATCTCTTACAAAAACAAATGCTTTCGCTACCTTCTCCATACCCTGGTGCCAAAATACATTATCCCTTCTCTGAGTTCACAAACACCGCTATACCGGTGCTGAACAGTGACACAAAATCCAGAGTAACGGAGTCGATGTGTAATACGGCCAAGTGGTCATCACCTGCGATTCCTGGACATTCAACTCCACAGACTCATGTGTATCGGTAACTCTCTGAAACGGAATCAAACCGTGAGGCAGGTGAAAATTCACACCTCTAAAATATGAACACGATATGTTTATACATGTCTACATGTGTATGTATGTGTGGTTTGGAGTGTATGTGTGGTAGGGATGATGTGGTATGGATGAGTAAGTGTATTGCATGAGTAAGTGATTTTGTATATGGTAATTTAGAGTGTTTGATTGTCATTGGCCATAACACTATCTGGTCGTTGCTGGGCCCATACTCTGGCAGATGTCTGGGCATGGCAGTGTGGCGAGCCAATTGACTATTGACTCAAGGGACTTGAGTGACAATCACTTTAAAAATGGTTTATTCTCCAACCCTTCCCATTATGTGTCCTGAAGTGTGGCCAGTGAAGAGGGCTGGTTAGCCAAAGATGGGTAAGATCCTGAATGTGATACTGGAACAACCGAAGACACATAACACATGCTTTGAGCACATACTTGCAAACTTGCTGACAGTGTACAGTACCTTCGGAGCATTAAGACAATCATGCTCACAAGGCCGTGGAAGGAAGTTAGAGTAGAGAGTCAAGAGTAAGAGGGCAAGACTGGCCTACCATCGGTGTGGGCTTCGGCAGCAACAACTGACTGTTGTGTCAGTAGTCAAACTATCTTGTGAGGTTTTGCACGATTCTAGGTGTAATTCCTTGACTGTCTGGGAATGCTTGTGCAAGCATAAAAACAAAACAAGAGCTTGTTGAAATGATGATAATATTGAAGGTAGCAACAACATGTTGGTGCTCATACCTGAACTGCAATAATAAACAAAACACAGGTGAGAGTGTTGACGAGGACAAGGCTGGAGATCACTCTGTCCTGCTGATTGTGTTAGAATAACAGACAAAAAGCTTTAAATACTTGTTCTTCCCGGTTTACCATGGTAACCAGCAAGGAAACACGTGCAGTCACCATTGCTTTGTACAAAAAGGATAACGGATAAGGCAAGAATATTTCTGCTAGTAAGATTGCACCTAAATCAACTATTTATCAGATCAAGAACTTCAAGGATAGAAGTTCAATTGTTGAAGAAGACATCAGGGTACCCAAAAGGTCCAGCAAGCGACCAGTGCAGAGCTTGCTCAGGAATGGCAGCAGGCATCTGCATGCACAGTGAGGCGAAGACTTTTGGAAGGATCGCTTGGAAGGGCAGCAAATAAGCCACTTCTGTACAGGAAAAACATCAAGAACAGATTGATATTCTGCAAAAGGTACAGGGATTGGACTGCTGAAGACTGTGGTAATGTCAGTTTCTCTGATGAGTGTCCTTTTTCATTTTTTAGGCAGTCAATTTTTATGCTTTACTGTTGGCATGCGATGTTAGATCTCAGCTCACATTTAAAAAAAAAAAAAGTGACCTTGGCCTTCAAAAGTTCAGTGACCACTGCCCAAGACAATAACAAGTGCTGTGCCGCCAAGTTTGTCAATATGTCTTAAGCTTTTGACACTGTAGACCACGCAATACTTAAGTAAGCTGTCGTCACTAGGACAAGGACAGAATGCGTGTCATTGTTTTGATGACTATCTTAAGGATAGATGTCAGGCTGTCAGAGTAGAGTAAAGCCATTGGAGTTAGTTAAAGGGGTTCCACAAGATAACATACTTGGTTCAATATTGTTCACTCTCTACATAAACAATATAAAATGTATCTGTATACTGATATGACAACGTCATGTACTCTACTGCTTTGACGGCTGACCATTACTGCAGCATGAGACTGATTTTAAGATACTAGAACTGTCTTTTTTTTTTTACAAATTAAACTGGTTTATTTTCTTTATGCAAGGAAAAAAAATGTCATACTTTTAAATAGGTCCAAAAAGTTGGTTGTACACTTGTACTCACATGCTTAGATGGCTCTCGAATCAATCAAGTCTCTTCATACGTAAGGATTTGGCTGTCATTTAAAATGCATGTTGATGAACTATGTAAAAGGCTAAACTAGGCTTTCTCTATAGAAACAGAACATGTTTGTCTTACAAAAATAGAAAACAAATTGTGCAAGCTACTACTATGTCGGTTACAGACTATTCAGATATAATCTACATGCATGCTACAACATCCACACTTAAACCGCTGGATGCTACTTACCACTACGCACTTAATTAATTACGAACACCAGCTACAGACCTCACTACTGTAGTGTGTATCAATGCGTGGGCTGTACTTCAAAGGCTTGCAAATTTATTAAAATAAACTGAAATATCACATTTGCATAATCATTCAGATCCCTTCGCTGAGGACTGAGCTAAATCAGCTTTGGCAGAGAATACAGCCTTAAGTCTTCTTGGCTATGCTGCTTGAAGCCAGACACATATCAAGATTAAGCCGGTAGGACCCAAAGGCAGACAGGATCCAGGTAAGTGCAACGCGTGAGCACACAGAATGTTCGTGGTCAAATACAGGCGTGGGTCGGCAAAGAGGCTGGTGAGTGTGTATCAGAAGATGGGCAGAGATGTGGTCGGTGGGCAGGCAAAGGTCGGTAACGGGGCTAGTGGGTGTGTTCCAGACGATGGGCAGAGACGTGGTCGGTGGGCAAGCGAAGGTCGGTAACGGGAACTCAAGAGACAAGCAAGGTACTGGGCTGGGGCTAGGAAACAAGGACTATGAAACGCTGGAGTCGCTGTACTGGACAAGACGATCTGGCACTGCCAGCTGGGGACACAAGGACTAAATACACTGAGGGTAATTGGAACTAGACAACA